>JAECXJ010000002.1:26165000-26452731 GCA_018152295.1 Drosophila carrolli | reverse complement strand
CGGACACAAGCGCGAGGGATCACGAATATTACAAACGGACAGGAGTTAAGGTATAAAGGTTACTTAAAATCTAATTTAAGGTCGCCAAGGTAGACGACGGCCAGTATGCCACTCAGGGATTTTGGTAAGTTAAAGGCGTGGCTGCTGGTCGCAAAATCCACCGAAATATGGGTAGAGAGGAACTTGATCCCCTTTTAACGGCCCTGTGGGATGCGGTGTCTCGGCCATTCGCTGCTACACAGCGGCCACCTCAACAGAAGTGGTACGCAATGCAGTGGCCAGCGACATACTGCAGCAAATCCTGCCTGTTGTGCTTAGAATGCAGTACAGTTTCCTGAGCCACCTAGATGGCAGTGCGACGATGCCTACGATGCGCGGGTTCTATGTTCTAAAACGGACTTACTGAGGGATTCTCTAGTGTGGTTGGTGGTTGCTGCTGATCGGGTATGACTTTCACAAAGGGGGACAGTTTAAGGCGAGGTCCGCCTTTATCCAACGCCTTTTAAAATAGGGTCCCCGTTAGATATTATAAGATACTGGCAACCAAATAAACACCACCTCTCTTACTTTGATCGCGAATCCCACAATAAAATTATCTTGAAAAGCGTAGATGTGTGGCAGCTACTGGCCTACGCAAAGTCATCTGCCATATTCTCGCTGGGGTCTCCCAAACTGGGTCATTGGCCATATCCAAGGTCATCATAGCAATACACACAGTGAATCGGGCTGTTTAAATACCTAGATAGCCAAGCCTTATCGACAGCATGAAAAACTGATAACCGATTCCCTACTTTCTTATTTTTTTCCAGCCAAATTGAACTGCAACACCATCCAAAGATTTAGAAAGACGCCACCTAATCACAGGCCACTCGACAAAATCATAGGGAGCATATAGAAGCCTGGTGAAATCCTCAGGTGCAGTTTCAAGCACGCTGGCCGGGAAGTACTGCTCCAGATGTTGCCTATGATCGTTTACTTTGTGCCTCCTTTCAGGTTACACCCGTATGTCCTTGGCATGGTACACGAGTATCCGAGACCTTGCAAAATCTCCGGCTCGTAGGCATTGTTTCCAACCACTTTCACGACGAAGTTGAGGCGATTCACTTCTTGGCCCGGCTTTGCTAGGAACGTGGCTTATCGACGCCCCTCGATAGCTTCTCCAATGGAGGTCCAGAAATAATTAAAGTATTTTTGTGGTTGACCAGCAGGCCAGATTTTGTCTTTATTCTTTGAAATTATATTGCGGCTTGTCCGCGGCCATGTACTTAGGAATAAATATGCTCATACATATAGCTGGTAACAGCGAGAGTGCGAGAGAAGTTGTATATGCATGTATAAGATGTTTCAGTGGTCAGCCCAAAGAGATATTACCCTGTTAAATAATTCTTTAAACAGTTAGATTAGATTTGAAAGAACAATTTTATTATTATATTATTATTATTATTATTAAAAACCATCACTGCATGCCTGCCTTTGCAGTTGGTGGGTATTAGTTAACCGTACATACACATATGTGTAGACTCTTAATATTTCCCACTTTCTTCGGAAACGTAAGGAAAGTGGTAATTTCCCCGCCATTGATGTTAGCCCTTCCGACTTGTATTTTCCGTGTTTCCCAGACAGACTTTAACCAAAGACCAATATAATCTCTAAGATGGATAACGGCCATACGTTGGTTTTGCAACATGCAGCTTGATTTTTGGTGGCGACGAAAATTCCGCTCTCTCGGCTCGCACAAAGTTGAGAGAAAGAAAAAGAGAATGCACTTGCTTATGTGAGTAAACACAACGAATAAGCAAGTGCAAATGTGTGCGTACTTGTTTGAGAAGACGATTTTCGGCCAGAAATAATTTCTGGGCTAAGAAACTAACTGTGTGTCAAAAGAAATTCTATGATTAAACATGATGTTTATTTAAATTGCATTTATGTATATATGGCAATGAAGCTTGTATAAAAAGGTATTTTATTCATTTATATTTTAAAGGAGTAAGAAGTATGTTTTAGTCATCTCTTTATTCAATTATTGGCTTATATCTAACAATGTACTTTAAGGGGACCCCCCATTCTCGATTTCAAATTTTGACGATTTTCAATGGGTTGGTTAACGTACATTTATTATTTTGTAGGCTTGTAACTTTGCATCCACTTAGTTGAAGTATTAAAGAATAAGAAAAAATTTAACATCATCTTTTGTTTTTGTTGTTGTTTTTTGTCATTGAACAAAAGCTCTTCTTTTCGAAGCCGCATGGGATTTTAGCTCACTGGAACATCTGAAACCAAAAATTCCAACGGGATTAGGAAGAGTACATGTATGGCTAGGATTTTTAAAATCGCAAAAAAATTAACAAAATGGCGGACCTTTGAACATTTTTTTGAAAATCGCCTTTTTTCAGCCACAAATCAAGTTGAAAAGTAAAGAAGATCTTCACCGATTTGATTTATCCTAGTTCATGCTATAGCTATATATGTATAGATTTAATATAGAATTTAATATAGAATTAAAATTTGGAACCGATTGGATTAATAGTTTTTGAGTAACCTCATGCGCCAGTCGTAAAAATATTGTTTCGAGAAAAACGCGTTTAAAGTTTTGAGAAGCTATCGCCGTCGCCTGAGGCTTCCAAAAAAAAGTCGGCTTTATCATAAACAGTTTTTGAAATTTTAAAGGAACATTCATGAATAGTTATACGAGCCACGTCCAGAATGTAAGTGTACTGGTACTCTCACAGCTGTAGGAAATACTTTTTCTACATGTTGGCAACACTGCCGCGTAGCCTAACCCCTCGCCTTCAAAATAAGATCAATCCGAGGTTAGTGTGTTGAAAACTCTTGACGCAGTAGCATCTCGCGCGAAAAATGTCGATCATATCTCCCGCCAAATGCGAAACTCGCGCCGTCATTCGCTACCTTGTTGCGAAGGGAAAAGCTCTCGAAGCAACTCCTGGACTCTTTTGGATGGGACGTTTTGAACCACCTCCCGTATTCCCCTGACCTGGCCCCTTCAGATTTCCATCTCTTCACTTCCCTGAAGGTGCACATGGGTGGAAAGAAGTTTTCAACGGACGAGAATGTGAAGGGGGAGGTGGAGAAGTGGGCGAAAGAGCTGGCGGGAGACTTCTTCGAGGCAGGCATCAACAAATTGATCCCGCTGCTCACCACTTGCATCGAGAGGGCTGGTGACTATGTCGAAAAATAACTTACATATGTACAAGTGTAACCAAGTATGTTTTTCTTTTAATACATTTTTTTGAGCCCTGCATAAATTGAGTACACTTACTTTCTGGACGTGCCTCGTAGGTTCGAATTAAATAAAAAAAAAATTCATTTTTTTTACTGGTTTTTTGGGATTGAGATTTTCTATGTGTTTTATTTTTGGCCAATCAATCCGACTTACCAAATTTCATCGACCGACTATATCCTACAGCTGCCATATAACTGAACGATTCAAAATGCCATAACCTTGGTGTTTTTAAAGTTAGGAAGTTGGGATTTTTATGATTTTAGGAATGCATCATATGAATAATTTTGGAGAACATAATTTACAGAATATTCTGCAAGGGTATATCAACTTCGGCTTCGCCCGAATTTAGTTTTCCTTTCTTGTTTTGAATGACTTTATATTTCTGTCCCACTTTAACAGAAAGCTCTCTTCTTTTGGATCTTCTTCGTATTAAGCCTGTTTATTCGCCAGGGCCCGATGGTATTCCTGGGTGCGTGCTTAGGTATTGCGCTAAGGCCCTGTGCAAACCTCTTCACAAGTTGTTTACCTTATCTCTAGAAACCTCCCAAATCCCAAATATTTGGAAGGAATCATTTGTTATTCCTCTTTTCAAAAAAGGTAACAAGTTAGAAGCCAGTAACTACAGAGGTATTTCTAAGTTGTCAGCTATTCCTAAGCTTTTTGAAAAAATTATTACTCCTGATTTGCAGCACCTTTGCAGATCAATCATTTCTCCGTGTCAACACGGATTTATAAAACGTAGATCCACAATCACAAACCTTCTAGAGCTCACTTCATTTGTGATAAAAGGCTTCAATAGTAGTTTTCAAACAGACGTTATTTACACTGACTTTAGTAAAGCATTTGACTCTGTAAATCACTTACTTCTCATTCAAAAACTTGACCTTTTAGGTTTTCCAGTTGATCTGCTTAAATGGATTTCAAGTTATCTGAATGGCAGGTCACAAGGGGTCCTTTTTAAAACTTCAATTTCTGAAATTCTCCGTGTTACCTCCGGTGTCCCACAAGGGAGCCATCTGGGTCCGTTACTTTTTACATTATTTATTAACGATCTTCCCTCAATTATAAGTCATTCTCGCGTACTTATGTACGCAGATGATGTTAGGTTGTGCCCATAAATATATGGTCTCAAATATGTTATTGCCCAGTGAATTGCTGCCAATTCTTGTTCTGTTGTGCTTTTATTACTTTCACCCTTAGTGAACGATCTTGATGCATATGCAACTGCCAGTTGGAGTCCATTTTTGTTATACCCTTGCAGAGGGTATCATAATTTTGGTCAAAAGTGTGCAACGCAGTGAAGCAGAAATCTCCGACCCTATAATATTTATATTCTTGATCAGGATCGCGTCCTGAGTTTATATAAGCATGTCCGTCTTTCCGTCTGTCTGTCTGTTTCTACGCAAACTATTTTCTCAGTTTTAAAGATATCGAATTTAAACTTTGCACACACCCTTCTTTCCTTTGCACGCAGTATATAAGTCGGAAAGGCCGGGATCGGCCGACTATGTCCTATAGCTGCCATATAACTGAACGATCGGAAATGCCATAATTTTGGTGTTTGTAAAGTTAGGAAGTTAGGATTTTCTATGGGTTTTATTTTTGGCCAATCAATCAATCAATCAAAATATCGTAAAGATCGGCCGACTATATCCTAAAGTTATATGGCAAACTGGACGATTGGAAATAACATAACTTTGGTGTTTTTAAAGTTAGGATGTTGGGACTTTTTATGACTATTAAGAATGCATCATATAAATATTTTTGGAGAATATAATTTACAGAGTATTCTGCATATTCGGCTCCGCCCGAAGATAGCTTTCCTTTCTTGTTTTAAGTTAAAACTGCTCCACATGCTTGCTTACTTGCATCCGTTATCATTAAAATTTCTTTTCTGAAATCTGGGTATTGTAATAAATTTGGATTTATTAGTGCCGATTTCAGATGATCGAAGGCATTCTGGCAATCAGTTGTCCATTCGAATGCAATATTCTTTTTGTATAATCTTGTTATGTGACGAGAATTTTCGGCAACATTTTTGATAAAACTTCTATAATAATTGCAAAAAGCAATGAATCTTCTAGCGCTGTCCCTTCAGATTTTAATGACGTTGTATTTTTTGTCGTCTGGCAAGATTCCTTTGTCTGTGCATTTGTGTCCCAAAATTTTATTCATGCATGAAAAATTATCATTTTTCAGGATGTAATTTAAGATTGTATGTTCTACATTTCTCAAGAACACCAGCTAAATTTTTAAGCATATGATTTTCAGAACAACCGATGACTATTAGGTTATCCATGTAAAGGAAAGCTTGCGAAGGTTCTAGTCCGCAGAATGCAATAGTCATCATTCTCTGGAATGAATTTGGCGCTTAAAAATAAGCCGAAATATCGCATGAAGCGATATGAACCATTGCTTGTCGAAAAAGACATTACGTCCCTTGAATTTTTTTCGAGTTCAATTTGATGGAAACCAGACATTAAGTCTAGACATGAGAAATATTTCGCTCTTTCTAGTTGATCTAAAATATCATCAATGGAAGAGATTTCTTCGGTACTAAAAAAAGTGGGCTATTGTATGGTGATCCATAGGGTTCCACGATTTTGTTTTTATTAGCTTTTGGACTTGTTCTTCAATTTAATCTTTTTGACTATGAGGATTTCTATAATTTTTTATGTACACTGGTTCGTCATCCTTCAATCCTAACTTTTGCTTGTAAAAATTATTTGTGGAAATTGATTTGGTCTCTATATCACAATATTTTGTGCATATATCTGTAAATTTTGACTTGAATTGTGGGGGAAAGTTTTTTGTTAGTTGAGATAAGACAGTTTTTTCTCTTAATTCGGGATTAGTTTGAACTATTTCGTAGTTCGAAAGTGTTTCGTATTCTAACTCGTTACTATTTATTATTTTATCAGTACTGGTTGAATTCAGTAATCGGACAAATGCATTTTTGGTAGTTGCAACTGTGTTAGCAACATAAATGCAATTTTGAATTTCCTGGTTGGGCATTAGTATACTATCTTCCTTTGATGATAAGTGAATTTATCTTGCTGGTAGAATTATGGAATTATTACCAGAACTGAATGTTATTGAAACATAAATTGGGAAATTCAAATTTTTTGGTCTCATTATAAGCCATTCTTCAGTGGGATTGAAGTCTAGTTGACAATTGAATTTCTTTATGAAATCACTCCCTATTATTCCATTACATGGTATTGCGAAATGAAAATCTACTATATGAAAATCATGTGGAATAATATATTTACCTGTCTGTATCTCTATGGAAATTTATCCTCTGGTTTTTATTAATTCTTGGCCTATGCCTTGAATAGTAATTTGATCATTTTCTTGAATGCCATGAAAAATGTGAGAATTTTCTTTTAATATTGAAATGTCAGCACCAGTGTCTACTAAAAAAACTAGATTTTTTATTTGTTTCTGTATTATAAAAAGTTGCGAATGTGTTATTACTAAGATTGATGGTGTAAACCTTTTGGTTTACTGTTGTGCTTCTGCAGCGGGTTGGGAGTTTCCCGAGTTATCTTGGGCTATTCTTACATAACTGTTGTTATAGTTATTGTTTCCGTTATTGGCTCCGCCACGGTTGTTTCCTCTATAATTTCCGCGACCTCTATTATTATAGTCATCAACTTACGAAGCTTCAAGTAACGTTCGTAAATTGTCTATTTCAGTGGTACATTTTTCAGCTGTTTTCCTTTGTACGTTGCTTTAGTCATTTTAGCCTTCGTCGGATGTTCACCGACGACATTGGCTTTCAGCTATAATCCGTAATAGTGGTTTCATTTTGCACGTATAAGGGTACTATATTTTCGACTTAATTCTTCATCCAAGTTTCAAAAGGTCCTTTCGTCAAGTCAACCAATTTGACACCTGTTATGAATCTTCGTAATTCCAATTTTGTCTTGCTATAATAATTTACGTAATTATTAGCAAGTTTTAAATTTTGTCTATGTCCTTTGCTTGACTTTGTAATCATTTACGTAAGCACTTGTTGTGCAATTTTATTAGTTTAAAAAACGTATTTGCTACCATTATAACGACAATTATTATTGGCAGTATTGTTCTCATTTCTGTATCTATTTTTTCTGATTCAATTCCATTTATTGCATTTGCCGTGGAATCGAAGTTTTTGTATAAAGAGCAATGTTGGGAGCATTTCAATGTTACCATTTTATACCATATATATATGGCGAATGGTCGCTTAAAACAAGAATCTTGTGGTAATAATAATTAGCTAAATTTTCGTTTGAACATTTTAAGACTGTATATAT
Source organism: Drosophila carrolli (assembly GCA_018152295.1). NCBI lineage: Eukaryota > Metazoa > Arthropoda > Insecta > Diptera > Drosophilidae > Drosophila > Drosophila carrolli. The sequence continues at coordinate 26,445,192 of JAECXJ010000002.1, read as the reverse complement.
TTATATAAGTAAAGACATGGAAGTAAAAAAATTATGTTAAATTACATATAACTGATTTACAATAATTTGCTCTATATAAATCAATATCAGTTATATGGTTTTAGTAAAAAGCCTAACAGTGGTTAGTGTTATTCAAGCAGCGCTTTCGCGCATCGGCTTGAGGTAGAAGTTATTAAAAATTAATGACAACTCAGGCATTGGCATAAATGGAAATGTTGCGATACTTTGCTCGTTTGCGAAGTTGCGCTGGCGGCTAGCTCGAGAGAGGTAGTATGTACTGGTAGTATACATATGTGCAGTCAAGGCATGGGAATCTGCTGACTTCTGCACTTATGGGCTTCAAGGCAGAGCTCGGCTGATCGTGTTACGGTCAAGTACTCTTGGGTATTGGTTATATGTGTACATACTACACTTGATGTACAATTTTTTTAAACACCTTAAAAACCTTACTTAATTCATAGTTTCATTTTACATATTTAAATTAAAGCTAAAAACATATTAACAGATTAATAGATTAAATTTAAAAATATTTCAATAAAGCTTAATATATTTGAATATTCTATGATTGTTAAGCAAAAACAAAGCGAAGTATATTTAAATTGAATATATTTAAAGGATATTAATTAAAAATATTTCTCTTTATTTTTTATCCATGGTTGTTTTTATTAACTGTAAAAGGAAATATTAAATTTAATTTTTATTCAAATATATTAAACTTTAATTTAATGACTTAAAATATTTTAAGTAAATACGAATAACATATTTAATATTATCAACCTGCATTTAAAAATTGTCATATTTAATCAAGCAGTTTTATATATTTTGTGTTAAAAGGTATGTCATATTTAACAAGCAGTTTTATAATTTTGTGTTAAAGATGTTTATATATTTAACTTAAATCTATAAAACAAAACATTTAATTTAATATGCAGATATTAATTTTTATTTATCCATCGTTTTTTTCGCGCCTTTTATATTGGTTTCGGGTACGAAATAGTTTAATATAAGCTTCCATGTTTTTAAAATACCCCGAATAACAAATACGTAAATGTTGGTTCCCATTTTATTAGAGCGTTCAAGTAAGCGCTCTAAGCTATTAATTATATCAATATACGAACATTATATGTTAAGTGGTTCTTTATTTCAACTTCCTCACAAGTTAATATGCATTCTTTATCCGGTTCAGTCATTCCTTAATAGTTTCTTTAAGGGCTGAGTACAGACATTCGTTGTATCCCGGCTGTAATTTTCGTATGCTGTTTTCACTTTTGTAAAGATGATGGACTCGGAAGATTTAATTCTAATGAGTCTCTTACAAGCATATATGTTTCCTTAAGAATCATTTTGGACAATATTTTTCATTTCAGAAATTATGTTTTTTCGGACTTTGATTTTAACCTAATTAACTTTAGTTTTAAATTCAAATTTTCTTTTTCTTTTTTATTCGTAATTGTCTTTCATCAGACAACTTTTTATAGGTATAATATTTTTTTGAAGGACTTTTAATGTTGTTGTGCTTTTAGGGCACTGACGACAAACTTCTGCAGGGGACTCTGAGAGGCGTCTTTTTCTTGGAGGCGATCTTACAGCATTGAAATTTATTTCATCATTATTTCAACTGGAATCGTTGATTAGGTTGCGATCTGGGATTGTTACGTTCCTCAGATATCTTACTCCAATATCATCTGGGGAGAAATTATCTTGGCATAAAAGCAGTGATGAAGTGCTCGCCACAATATCCTCCGAAAATTTGAACTTTTCCGCCCATTTTTTTAAAATTGTTGGATCCTGTCCTGGAAACTTAAACAATTTAAGGTCGGGAAAATCGCGCTTTGATTTTCCACTAATCTTTGCTCTTTTTATACCCTTGCAGAGGGTATTATAATTTTGGTCAAAAGTGTGCAACGCAGTGAAGGAGACATCTCCGACCCTATAAAGAATATATATTCTTGATCAGCATCACCAGGAGAGTCGATCTAGCCATGTCCGTCTGTCCGTCCGTCCGTCACTTTCTACGTAAACTAATCCCTCAGTTTGAAACTTTCCCAAAAGTTGTCTTTCTATTGCAGAAAGTATATAAGTCGGAACGAGTCGGATCGGCCGACTATATCCTATAGCTGCCATATAACTGAACGATCGGAAATGCCATAACTTTGGTGTTTTTAAAGTTAGGAAGTTGGGATTTTTTATGAGTGTTAAGAATGCATCATATGAATAATTTTGAAGAATATAATTTACAGAATATTCTGCAAGGGTATATCAACTTCAGCTCCGCCCAAAGTTAGCTTTCTTTCTTGTTTTCTCTGCCATAGCCATTCAAATTGGGCAATTGGTTTAAGTAAGTTAGTCATACAATATTAAATATAACAACCTTTCTCCCATCCATTATTGTTTACAAATTTCTAAAGATAATATGTATGTACGTATATTGGAAATCAAACCTGTGAAAATAAGCAGCAGCACCAGCAGCACGTAAAATTCGCGCGCAAAATTACAAAATAATGTAAGGGATTTCAAATTTCTTTTTTTTTTGCACTATTTTGCACAATTAATACACGCACTTTTATTTTTGTATGTCACTGATGCAGCGGATCAATTTTTAATCAATGGGAAAGCGTTTAAACGTTCAAAATCTTTGATATTCGTTGGAATCGGGGACGTCTATGAACTTGGCTTTAAGCGAACACAAAAAGAGAAATCCAAAGGAGAAACAAAAAGTTAGTGCACTTTTTTTCACCCAAAAACACGCGTTTTTCAAATCAAATTAAAAGGCCCAAAATCATTTAGCCATATCATATAATGTTATTATAAAACGTATGATATAAAACAAGAGAGAACGCTATAGTCGAGTGCCTCGACTATTAGATACCCGTTACTCAGCTAAACAACTTAATATAAATATGCTTTCTTGTGTTTTTTTTTGTTTTTTTTTTTAACATAATGTAAATTATAGTGACCACAGGAAAAAAGGACAAAAAGTTCAAATTATCAATTTGAATTCGGCGATCTCTTAGTGCTGGCAGCTTTACAGCACGAGCATCAGCACCAGAGCTGCTTTAGCGCAGGCAGCTTTTGTCCTGCACCAGCAGCTGTGTTTATGTATGCTTCCTTGCATACACACATACGCCATTGTTTGACTTAGACCTCCAATTAGGCTAACTAGATTTGATTTGCATAGTTCTTGGGATATAGTTCGGTATTGACAAATGAAAACCATCGCAATTTCCTTTAATAGAAATCCTTATGGAGAATTAACATTGACTCTGTTCAGCACCTTGGCCAGCTGTTCCAAAGTCATCCGTTAGATGGCGCCATGAAAGGCGGAAATGTAGGCGCTAGCCAGGCTTTAGCGTTTAATGGGTTTTTGGGCGTTAGAGTGGGCGTGGCAAACTTTTATTAGGCCAATCGATATTTATTGACGAAACAAATACATATCAATTAAAATTTTCATAATAGCATCAAAACTGTGTCCACAGCTTGTGGCTTGTGGGCGTCAGAGGGGGCGTGGCGCCATTTTGAAACAAACTTGCGCTGCGTAGGAACTCCTAAAATCTACATGCAAAATGCCAATCTTCTAGCTTTTATAGTTTCCGAGATCTCAGCGTTCATACGGGCAGACAGACGGACAGAGAGACGGACATGGCTAGATCAACTCAGCTAGTGATCCTGAACAAGAATATATATACTTTATAGGGTCGGAAACGCTCCCTTCTACCTGTTACATACTTTTGCACGAATACAATATACCCTTTTACTCTAGTAACGGGTATAAATACCACATATTTTAAAAATACAATAAATATAAAAATATTCAACCTGTTCAATCGCAAAATTTCTGAGGCTCCCAAAAATCTTTCACACGTCGCACGCTGAATACTCTAATGACAATTATTCCAATGTGAAGTCATGTATGAAATGAATTATGTATCTTTATATACGTACATAGATTTGGTCATTACTAAAGAATATACTACATTCGTATAATTATCATATAAAGGCAATACAAAATAAGTGTTTTTAATGATGTTAGAATTTTAAAATAAAGAGTAAATTTCGACAGTGCGCTGCAGTGAATAAATGCTTGTAAATACATGTGCACACATAAGCCAGTGTTGCCCCTAGCAAAACCGTCCATTGCGATATGAAATATTTCTTGTACCCATCGATGACAACTATCGATCGACTCTTATCGTGCGGCCCCCGTCCCCATTTTTCGCAATGGCATTGTTACGGAACTGCATTCTTCTGCAGGGACTTCGACAAGAAAACACTTCGCTGCTGGTCGTGAAGTTTATAAATCTGGACGGCCACAGTTTGCTTGGATGAAGCTAAGCATTAGTGTCTAGCATTCACCCTCGCCAGCACCGCCGCATTCACAGGGCAGCCGGTGGACAATATGTGATGTCCCGACCGGTTACCCTTGAAGCGGCAATTCCGACAGACCGTCGGGTTGGTGCAGCCTCGAGCGCTATGGCCGGCCTGTCCGCACTGACGGCACACATTCTCCTTATAGCGGCACTGTGCGAACTTGTTGTCAAAACCGACACACCTATGGCACGCATCGGTCCGGATCAGCGCTCGGCAGTTGTAGGCAAACCAGCCGATGTACGCCTTTCCGCCATCCAGCACCTCAAGGTCCACGGCATTCACCTGAAGCTTCACATTTACAGTGGCGCCGTCGGCTGCAAACCATGGTTTCTCCAGATGCACCGCCTTGTTGAAGGAAGCCTCATCCATGACATCCGCAAAATTGTTTTTATACAAGCCCTCTCACCTCGTGCAGGTGGACCCCAAGCGAAGGGGCGATCTTTTTTTTTCATTCTTATTTATTATACCCGTTACTAGTAGAGTAAAAGGGTATATTGTATTCGTGCAAAAGTATGTAACAGGTAGAAGGAAGCGTTTCCGACCCAATAAAGTATATATATTCTTGTTCAGGATCACCAGCCGAGTCGATCTAGCCATGTCCGTCTGTCTGTCCGTATGAACGCTGAGATCTCGGAAACTATAAAAGCTAGAAGATTGGCATTTTGCATGTAGATTTTAGGAGTTCCTACCAGCGCAAGTTTGTTTCAAAATGGTGCCAAGCCCCCTCTGACGCCCACAAGCCACAAGCTGTGGCCACAGTTTTGATGATATTATGAAAATTTTAATTGATATGTATTTGTTTCGTCAATAAATATCGATTGGCCTAATAAAAGTTTGCCACGCCCACTCTAACGCCCAAAAACCCATTAAACGCTTAAGCCTGTCTAGCGCCTACATTTCCGCCTTTCATGGCGCCATCTAACGGATGACTTTGGAACAGCTGGCCAAGGTGCTCAACAGAGTCAATGTTAATTCTCCATAAGGATTTCTATTAAAGGAAATTGCCATGGTTTTCATTTGTCATTTGGCCAAGGTGCTCAACAGAGTCAATGTTAATTCTCCATAAGGATTTCTATTAAAGGAAATTGCGATGGTTTTCATTTGTCAATACCGAACTATATCCCAAGAACTATGCAAATCAAATCTAGTTAGCCAAATTGGAGGTCTGAGTCAAACAATGGCGTATGTGTGTATGTATGTAAGCATATATGTATTTACATTGTACACAGTTGCAATTGCCCGGCAAAGATAACTCCTTTCAAAGAAAGCTATTCTCTATACTAAACTTTAATATACATAATACTATTTAAGAATGTATGTGTTTAGCCAATATAAGTATGTTTAATATTTCTAGTCAATTTATTGCACTCAAAAACATAAACATAAACACAGCTGCTGTTACCCTGCTTTATCTGACGCTGTTAATTTTCTTGGCTGCTCTTTCTGGTTCCGGAGATCCGGGAGAGAGATTTCTTTTGGTTGGCATATTTTTCGGTTTCAGGATTTGCCATGCAGGCTTCATAAAAGTGGCCTTGACCACTTTGTCGACATCCATATTGTTGGTGTTGCTATTTACGCCTTTGGCGGCAGCATACACCAACAAGCACTATAGATTGCTCCGAAAAGTATTTTTGTTGACTCTGTCGGGGTAGCACTACACTGTTTGATTGCCTCAGTCGGCTGTTGTTTATCTGTCACAATCACAATTTATTGATTGTATGATTGCCGCCCTTAGGCGGGGTAGCACTGCACTGTTTGGCTGCCTCAGTAGGCTTGTGTTTATCTGTCACAAACACAATTTATTGATTGTATGATTGCCGCCCTTTGGCGGGGTAGCACTGCACTGTTTGACTGCCTCAGTAGGCTTTTGTTTATCTGTCACAATTAACTGATTGGATGACAGCGTGTAAAATGTGTTTCTTTTTTTGCTGGTAATTGAAATGCAATTTGCAACTTGAAAATCACGTCTCGCACACTTGTGTCCATAAGTAGCTCGTACCATAGAGGTTCGCCCAGCTGTCTGCACGTTTTTAGTGTTCAGAATCGACTATTTCTAGTGAAAATCACGAGTTCAGTGGAGCACTTCGAAAACACGTCCGTTCAGTACTAGTTGACAATGACGACTGACTAATTAGATGACGAGGCATTTGGCTATTTTTTTTTTTGATCGAAATCTTCGATTCTTTTTTGTTCTTTGTTTCTTTTTTTGCTGGTAATTGAAATGCAATTTGCAACTTGAAAATCACGTCTCGCACACTTGTGTCCATAAGTAGCTCGTACCATAGAGGTTCGCCCAGCTGTCTGCACGTTTTTAGTGTTCAGAATCGACTATTTCTAGTGAAAATCACGCGTTCAGTGGAGCACTTCGAAAACACGTCCGTTCAGTACTAGTTGACAATGACGACTGACTAATTAGATGACGAGGCATTTGGCTATTTTTTTTTTTTTGATCGAAATCTTCGATTCTTTTTTGTTCTTTGTTTCTTTTTTTGCTGGTAATTGAAATGCAATTTGCAACTTGAAAATCACGTCTCGCACACTTGTGTCCATAAGTAGCTCGTACCATAGAGGTTCGCCCAGCTGTCTGCACGTTTTTAGTGTTCAGAATCGACTATTTCTAGTGAAAATCACGCGTTCAGTGGAGCACTTCGAAAACACGTCCGTTCAGTACTAGTTGACAATGACGACTGACTAATTAGATGACGAGGCATTTGGCTATTTTTTTTTTTTGATCGAAATCTTCGATTCTTTTTTGTTCTTTGTTTCTTTTTTTGCTGGTAATTGAAATGCAATTTGCAACTTGAAAATCACGTCTCGCACACTTGTGTCCATAAGTAGCTCGTACCATAGAGGTTCGCCCAGCTGTCTGCACGTTTTTAGTGTTCAGAATCGACTATTTCTAGTGAAAATCACGCGTTCAGTGGAGCACTCCGAAAACACGTCCGTTCAGTACTAGTTGACAATGACGACTGACTAATTAGATGACGAGGCATTTGGCTATTTTTTTTTTTTGAGTTTCGCCATCACCTTGTGTGGTCGGGTAATGTCTAGCATGCACGATTCACTGCTTTATTAGAACCTTCTTCACGTTGAGGGTTCTGCAATGCCTACGTACTAAAACCATCCTTAAATTATATGATTACTACTATGCGATTTTTATGCCTTCTTGTTGTTATGCCAAGGCAGCAGGCATTACTTCACTTGTACCAACGACTTCAGGCTACGTATTCTCTTGAGTATCCACTTAGATACATGAACTGTCTGAAGCAGCTAAGACTGCCTCGCATCACTTGGATGTTTATGATATGGCTATAATATTTGCTAAGGAGACGCTTCGCAATCAACCGTTTGACCGATTGACCACTCCAGATCCCCCTCCAATTAATGGTGGCAGAATGGAATTCAATATCATATGCGCCTACGAACTTACGCCGCAATTCCGTTCGTATGTCCGGTGTATCGTATTTTTGGATTTTGCGTTGATGCGCATTATCCAAAGGGTGTCCGTCTGTCGTTACCTGAATGTCAATCACATCAATGTGATTTGGTCGGACTACTACCAGGTCTGGTTTACGAAGGCCGGATTCTCCCTGCAGACTTGGTTCAACAATGACCACGCAGCCTCTCTCCTCAAGTCCCCGCTTGATTCGATTTACTACGCAGTTGTGTCTAGCTACTCGCCTCCCATGTGAGCGATAGCATTTTTGCATGATGTGGTTTGTTGTTTCGGGAGCATCACATCCTGCACGACACTGTCGATCCAATTCGTGCCTTCCCCTTTATCCGCAGTTTAATACCGTCAACGTATTCCTTTCCTGTTAGCAAACGCGTGGGTTGACTTACCCATCCGTGTTGCGGGCCATAATGACCCGCTTCACGGAGACCGTTACCATCAACAGACATGTACAATCTATCTGCCCAAAAGTTTTCTATTGCCGGACGCGATAACAATTCATTTTGTTCAGCTAGCAACCTAACTCGGGCCTTCTGCTTTTCGGTTTCGATGAAAGAGCTGGCTACTTCGGATTGGTCGAAGTGAGGCCATTTAATGTTGCTCAAACGTCGTAGGCGAAGCATCGGTGCCATCCATCGCAATGATGGAATCCCGAGTCCCCCACATGAACGAATGCTATCGGCACATCCGGTGGTAAACCTAACCATTTACGCACATAGAATCGTATTAACTTGTCAAATTTCCGTAACGCGCCTATCGTCACACTCCCAAGGGTAAGCTTGTGATAGAGTTGTGGGATGAGGACGGTTCGGAGGGCAAATAACTTCTTTTGAGGCTTTAGGGGAGCTTCAGACAATCTTTGTAGCTTTGGACCAACGTCCTCCGCCGGATTGCATTTCACTCTCCCGCTTGCGTTAAACTTAATACCTAAATACTTCCACTCGTCTATACGCTTCAATGCTGGACATCCGTTCAAGCCTACACGGAAGCTCGGTGGATCTAACACAGTACACTTCTGCTTCGGCTGACCCTTAATACCAACAGTAAAACACTTGTCGGCATTAAGTCGGAGACCGACAGTGACTAGAAAGTCAACTGTCTTGTCCAGCAAAGTTTGTAATCCTAAACGAGTTTCCGCAAAAAGGACTAAATCGTCAGCAAACGCGGCCGCGTTTGTCATAGCAGTACCGACCTTGGCACCAATTTCTTTGGGAAAGGCTCTAAGTAACCTGTCGATAACCAGATTAAATAGAATAGGCGACAAAGGGTCACCCTGCTTCACTCCTCTAGCAGGGACGAATTCCTCTGAACGCCAACCTTCTCCGCAGAGACTGGTACCCCCAACCTCGTACAAATGTTGCACGTGGTCAACGAAGCCCTTCGGTGCGCCATAAGCTTTTAGGGTGTTTACAATATCTGCATGAGACAAAGAGTCAAATGCCTTGCTTACATCCAGATTGGCAATGTAGCAAGAGCTAAAGCTTTTATGGCTACTCCTCAGAACTAAGTCAACTATCGTCGCATTATCGGCACATCCGTCTGTCGGTAAGAAGCCCCGCTGACTCGGGTCCCAATTGACTGATGAGGCCAATCGGGTTGCTAAAATTGCATTTAACTGTCTTACCAAGACTGAAGGCACCGATATTGGACGAAAGTCTTGCGGTCGTTTTGCCGTCGCCATCTTCGGGATAAAGATGGTTCTGGCTAGTCGGATAGAGCGTGGTAATTTTCCGCACCATAATGCCTGACGGCACCTCCCTTGCAGATTTCGGAGTTATCCCGTCAGGCCCCGGAGAGCTAGATAATGCAACTCTTGATGCCTTTAGATCACGCTTTGTAATAGCGGACCATACCCCCTCGAGCGAGTGATCCATTGGAGTCACTATACTATCGCAAGAGCTTGGGCTAGGCTGAGACATTACCTCCCTCCAATAGGGTTCCATAAATTCTCGGCTTGGCATTACCGACTCATCAGTTTCCTCGAGCAAGGACTTAATGCATCTTCCTTTATGCTTATCCCAGTTCCGCTGGATGACAGCGTACTGCTGCCTTCTGCTTTCTCTCCTATTCCGAGGCTGGCGTTGTGGCCTCGTCAGCGTGCGTCGTGCACCCTGTACCGGAAAAATTCCCTGGAGATAAGCGGATAAGCTTTGGAGAGTGGTTTCCTTCCCATCGAGCTGCGCCCTATCAATGATAGTTTGCAATTCTTGGGCTCTCCATTCGGAAGAACAAACTACGGGGCTATACCCACGTAGCGTCCGCAAGATTTCACTGTTCGACTGTTCTTGTGGAGTGATTGGAGATGATTCCGATGTTGATACTCGTTGGTTTTGCTCACTATTATTAGGGCGGCGCCGTATGGTTAGGCTAGCAACTTCTGGGACGAGAGCTGATTGCCCCCTTATCAGCTCGATTTTCTCCTTATAATCGCCCCTCTGTCTCAGCTTTTTAATGGCTTCGACGCTACGGTTCGTGAATGTTACCGCTAGTTGCTTGTTGATGTGTTTAATACCATTTGCCGTGGGCTCAACCTCCTTTCACGCCATCATCATCTTCTCTTCCTCACTCCATCTTGCTTTGATGTCGACACGTCGACGAATTGCATCAAGTTCGTCTGGGTGCCGACATCTCATATGTACACCGAGTCCTCTTTCGCTTGCAAAGGACCGGCCACATATATTGCATGGTACTCTAGAGAGAGAAGCCGATGCCGTTGGTATATATTGGTTCCCTGGGATGCTTTCCACAGGGGTCAGGGTCGTCAACGAAGAATCAATAATTATCCGAGGCTCATTTTCATTTATGCTAGTTTTTATCCAATATATATATTCCGCGGGGTTACCAGCCCTTTGGTAAATTAGCTGTTAGTCAGTAAAGCACGCTGATTAACATTTTATTGTTAGTCAGTCAACCACGCTGACTAACATTACCAGAGAACACCACGAGGAGGTTTTGAGAAGACTTGAGTCTACGACAAGACTTACAAATTCCAGAAAAATATTCCCCTAATGCATATCGAGACTCCAGTTCTCCGTTAATTGATAATCGTTATAATTAATAAGAACTAATTGGGTTGACCCAATTAGTATTCTTAAAAATTTTAGCAAGAAAGTTCCACAATTGGCTACGAAACTAAACTATCCGGGGAACAAGTTACCACCATAAATGATAGAAACTCTATTTACCCAGAACGAGCACATAAACCATGTTATTGTTTCCCAATCAAGCCCGACTATCTCAATCTTCAGAGCCAATCCTTATCCCGAAGTTACGGATCTAATTTGCCGACTTCCCTTACCTACATTATTCTATCGACTAGAGACTCTTCACCTTGGAGACCAGCTGCGGATATTGGTACGGCCTGTTGAGAAGTTTGCGTGTCCCCACCATACATTTTCAAGGTCCGAGGAGAGAATATCTACACAACAGTATATGTCATGCTCTTCTAGCCCATCTACCATATCTCTCTGCGAAAGACTTCCATGGTAGTACGGCTATAAAACAGAAAAGAAAACTCTTCCGATATCTCTCGACGGCTTCTTTATGATCGTTCCTGTTGCCAGGATGAGCACGAGGCCCATATTTAATAACAAACGAATACTCAACAGGTTACGGAATTGGAACCGTATTCCCTTTCGTTCAAAATTATTCAAGTATATTATTATTGGCATTATTTGTATATATGGTATCTGCATGAGTTGTTAATTTGGGCACCGTAGTATTACGTTTGGTTCATCCCACAGCGCCAGTTCTGCTTACCAAAAGTGGCGCACTGGGCACATTATATCATAACCTTAAACTTCATATCAAGAAAGTTAAGGTTCTTACCCATTTAAAGTTTGAGAATAGGTTAAGATCATTTCGACCCTAAGGCCTCTAATCATTCGCTTTACCAGATAAGATTATTTTATATAACACTAGCAGGGTGCCCGCAGCTTCGCTTGCGATGTCTTATGTTTGCACTATACCTGTCTCCATACAGGAAGCTCTTAAATATGTATTAAGATAATATTTTTAAATAAAACAATTTATGCAATGTTTATATCGAATAATAAGATTAAAAACTACAAAAACGCATCTGTATATGTACAAAATGCAAGTATGCTAATTGGTATATCACAACAAATTAAACATCAAAACAAGAGAGAACGCTATAGTCGGGTGCTCCGACTATCAGATACCCGTTACTCAGGTAAAGGGAGTGCGAGGGAGATGGAGATAGAAACTTTGATCACGCATAACTTTTTAACGAATGGTTCGATTTGAAAAATTTCTTCTACATTTCGATAGGTATTGATAAACACAATAAAACTGCATTTTTACTTTTCCGAAATATTTAAATTTTTAAAATCGTATATAGGCGATTGTGGGCGTTAAAGGGGGCGTGGCACCTTTTTGAAACAAACTTGCGCTGCGTAGGAACCCCTAGAATCTGCATGCAAAATGCCAATCTTCTAGCTTTTATAGTTTCCGAGATCTCAGCGTTCATACGGACGGACAGACGGACAGACGGACAGACGGACATGGCTATATCGACTCGGCTAGTGACCCTGATCAAGAATATATATACTTTATAGGGTCGGAAACGCTTCCTTCTAGCTGTTACATACTTTTGCACGAATACAATATACCCTTTTACTCTACGAGTAACGGGTATAAATATCAACAAATTTGCACATTCTATAGAAAAAACTAAAATTCCGAGAAAGGCGAACTAATATAATAATATTATTGCTCACATACGGTTATACACCAAAATACACGGTTATGCAAAGAAATTTTCTTGACTCTGACCAAATTAAAAGTTTCCCCGTTAACTTCTTCTTTTGCGCACTTGCTACACTCTTTCCTCTCTCGCTATCTACTGCGATCTCCCGCTCTTATGTTTCCTAACAGCGCGTGGCAGAACACTGTAAAAATAAACACCGCAAAAAACAATTTGAATGGTATATTTTTACTAAACTATCAAGATTTTCGCCAAAAAAACGTCTTTTGAGTATTCTGGCAGCAAAACCTGTAAAGAGCACTTAAATTCGAAAATAGATCAACTTTTTGCTTAGTTTCTTTGTTTAGAAGATAGCCATCAAATAATCGTTGAAGCTTAAGGAAAAACTTTACCGAAGAAATTTTTGATACTCAGTTTAGAAGTGCAATTTTTCGACGTTTGGAGATATTTTTGGCTAAATTGTAATTTTAGAACGGGTGTTAAAAAAAATAAAAAGCCTTAAATCTAAGCGGTCAAATTTTTTAAACATTTATAATGTCTTAAACTATTTTTGGGCGAAAACACGAATTCGATTGGTTAAACGGTTTAGCGTCCAGAATTTTTGAAAGGAAAATTGACCTTTTTTCCAATTGGAAGCGATTGGGGCCACTTGGGGTGCCCCAATAAATCAGTTTAAAGTTATTAGAATGTAATAAAAATGCATATTAATATTGTTAACCAGTGGTTTTGGCTGTGCGTTGATTCCCAGTTTTCTTACTGATAGCCTTATATATAGAGATGATGACTGCCCCCCTGCCCCAAAGCCCAGTGGCTTGAACGCTTTGACGGGGTTTATTCGTGTGTGTTGCTGGTATAATTTAATTTTAATTTATTGTTAAGTTTAATTTAGTTTTAAGTTTTTAATTTTAAGTTTTAAAAAGAAATCAAGATCAGCCGCCGCACAAATATTGTACTGCACAGAGTCAGAGAGAGAGAGAGAGAGACAGTGCGAGAGAATGCATTCGGTGTTCAATGCTTGTGTATAATTTGTTGGAATTATTATTCCTACTTTAGGCTAATGTAACTTTTTTTAGAATTGACCTTGAGCTTTAGTAAAATCACCATATGAATCCTTAAAGTATCAGGATTCCCTCGATAAATTTTCATATTGCTAATTGACTTAGATCAGTGTTTTTTTGCCGTTAGGAAAAAATGACGAAGATTCTTAGATTTTCAAAGATCGATAAAAAATAGTAAACATTAAAATATCGAATATTAAATTAAATAGAATCTTTATTATGTAGAGGACTAAATTTTGGCCAAAAATCGCATCGATTGATTAACGCGTTTAGCGTCTAGAATTTTTTATAGAAATTGGGGTTTTTTTGCCACTGGAAGAAAATGGGGGCATGTTTGTGACCAAAATAAATCTTAGCAAATCAGTTTAGTTTTATAAGAATTGAATGGTAAAAAATTTTAATAGGGTCATTTAATTAGTTTAGGCTGTGCGTTGATTCTTAGTTTTCAATGAACAGTTTTATATATATAGATATATATTGCCAATTTAAAGACGAATTTAAAAAATGTTTTCTCATTATATACAAAGAATTAATTTGATAAAAAGTTATATACAACCTCAACTCATATGGGACTACCCCCTGAATTTAAGCATATTAATTAGGGGAGGAAAAGAAACTAACAAGGATTTTCTTAGTAGCGGCGAGCGAAAAGAAATCAGTTCAGCACTAAGTCACTTTGTCTATATGGCAAATGTGAGATGCAGTGTATGGAGCGTCAATATTCTAGTATGAGAAATTAACGATTTAAGTCCTTCTTAAATGAGGCCATTTACCCATAGAGGGTGCCAGGCCCGTATAACGTTAATGATTACTAGATGATGTTTCCAAAGAGTCGTGTTGCTTGATAGTGCAGCACTAAGTGGGTGGTAAACTCCATCTAAAACTAAATATAACCATGAGACCGATAGTAAACAAGTACCGTGAGGGAAAGTTGAAAAGAACTCTGAATAGAGAGTTAAACAGTACGTGAAACTGCTTAGAGGTTAAGCCCGATGAACCTGAATATCCATTATGGAAAATTCATCATTAAAATTTTAATATTTAAACAATATTATGATAATAGTGTGCATTTTTTCCATATAAGGACATTGTAATCTATTAACATACAAAATTTATCATAAAATATGGCTTATAGTTTATTCCAATTAAAATGCTTGCGTTTTAACACAGATTAAATGTCATTAATTTGATAAAGTGTTGATAGATTTATATGAATACAGTGCGTTAATTTTTCGGAATTATATAATGGCATAATTATCATTGATTTTTGTGTTTATTATAAGCATTTGTATGATTAACAATGCGAAAGATTCAGGATACCTTCGGGACCCGTCTTGAAACACGGACCAAGGAGTCTAACATACAGTGACTCCATCGCTTAATCGGACAAGTACCTTCTTATGATAAATGTGCGATAAAAATATACTAAATGGGCTTAATTAATTTTAAAAAATTTTTTTTATTATAAATATACACTTTCACCTATCTAAAACAAAAGAAAAAACTCAACATTTTTGTTAAGAACCCAAAGTTTTCAAACAAATACAAATTTATATCGATATTTGGCGCTCAACGAATAATCGGACAATCCCAAAATGAACACAAAAAATCGTTTTTTTCCAGGAATTCGATGCAAACTTTAGGCTTTTTGAATTGCGTTTTGTTTATAATGGAGATTAGGAGCAGAAAACATAAATTTGCTATTATAAAGTAGAAAAATGGCTCCAAATGGAAAGCAATCCTCTGTAGAACTTCGGCAGTTAGTTGTTAAGCTACATTTTGAAGGGAAATCTCCGAATTAGTTGGAAAAAGCAAATCTATGGTCCACGACATTATTAAGCGGTTCCGTGATAAATTTAGATTCGCCAATAAAAGCTGGGAAGGCCAAAAAAGATCTTAAATGACCGAGAAGAAAGGTCGTTTTAAAAGAAATTAAACAAGATCCCTTCAAAACTGCTAAATAACTTAAGATTTCTTTACAAAACCCAACTGGTAAAGACGTGTGTCTCAATACTGTGCGTAATACTTTACATAAATTCGATTTCCACGGAAGATTTGTGAGGAAGAAGCCCTTTATTAGCCCCAAGAACAAATAAAATCGCATTAAATATGCAAAAGAATATTTGATGAAAACAGGGGATTTTTGGAAGTTGGTAATATAGTAGTTATGGAGCTCAAAAAATATTTTTGTTGATTTTTATTAATTTACCACCCACTTAGTGCTGCACTATCAAGCAACACGACTCTTTGGAAACATCATCTAGTAATCATTAACGTTATACGGGCCTGGCACCCTCTATGGGTAAATGGCCTCATTTAAGAAGGACTTAAATCGTTAATTTCTCATACTAGAATATTGACGCTCCATACACTGCATCTCACATTTGCCATATAGACAAAGTGACTTAGTGCTGAACTGATTTCTTTTCGCTCGCCGCTACTAAGAAAATCCTTGTTAGTTTCTTTTCCTCCCCTAATTAATATGCTTAAATTCAGGGGGTAGTCCCATATGAGTTGAGGTTGTATATAACTTTTTATCAAATTAATTCTTTGTATATAATGAGAAAACATTTTTTAAATTCGTCTTTAAATTGGCAATATATATCTATATATATAAAACTGTTCATTGAAAACTAAGAATCAACGCACAGCCTAAACTAATTAAATGACCCTATTAAAATTTTATACCATTCAATTCCTATAACACTAAACTGATTTGCTAAGATTTATTTTGGCCACAAACATGCCCCCATTTTCTTCCAGAGGCAAAAAAACCCCAATTTCTATAAAAAATTCTAGACGCTAAACGCGTTAATCAATCGATGCGATTTTTGGCCAAAATTTAGTCCTCTACATAATAAAGATTCTATTTAATTTAATCTATATATCTGTTCATTGAAAACTAAGAATCAACGCACAGCCTAAACTAATTAAATGACCCTATTAAAATTTTTTACCATTCAATTCTTATAACACTAAACTGATTTGCTAAGATTTATTTTGGTCACAAACATGCCCCCATTTTCTTCCAGTGGCAAAAAACCCCCAATTTCTATAAAAAATTCTAGACGCTAAACGCGTTAATCAATCGATGCGATTTTTGGCCAAAATTTAGTCCTCTACATAATAAAGATTCTATTTAATTTAATATTCGATATTTTAATGTTTACTATTTTTTATCGATCTTTGAAAATCTAAGAATCTTCGTCATTTTTTCCTAACGGCAAAAAAACACTGATCTAAGTCAATTAGCAATATGAAAATTTATCGAGGGAATCCTGATACTTTAAGGATTCATATGGTGGTTTTACTAAAGCTCAAGGTCAATTCTAAAAAAAGTTACATTAGCCTAAAGTAGGAATAATAATTCCAACAAATTATACACAAGCATTGAACACCGAATGCATTCTCTCGCACTGTCTCTCTCTCTCTCTCTCGACTCTGTGCAGTACAATATTTGTGCGGCGGCTGATCTTGATTTCTTTTTAAAACTTAAAATTAAAAACTTAAAACTAAATTAAACTTAACAATAAATTAAAATTAAATTATACCAGCAACACACACGAATAAACCCCGTCAAAGCGTTCAAGCCACTGGGCTTTGGGGCAGGGGGGCAGTCATCATCTAAATATATAAAACTGTTCATTGAAAACTAAGAATCAACGCACAGCCTAAACTAATTAAGTGACCCTATTAAAATTTTTTACCATTCAATTCTTATAACACTAAACTGATTTGCTAAGATTTATTTTGGCCACAAACATGGCCCCATTTTCTTTCAGTGGCAAAAAACCCCAATTTCTATAAAAAAATCTGGACGCTAAACGCGTTAATCAATCGATGCGATTTTTGGCCAAAATTTAGTCCTCTACATAATAAAGATTCTATTTAATTTAATATTCGATATTTTAATGTTTACTATTTTTTATCGATCTTTGAAAATCTAAGAATCTTCCTCATTTTTTCCTAACGGCAAAAAAACACTGATCTAAGTCAATTAGCAATATGAAAATTTTTCGAGGGAATCCTGATACTTTAAGGATTCATATGGTGGTTTTACTGAAGCTCTAGGTCAATTCTAAAAAAAGTTACATTAGCCTAAAGTAGGAATAATAATTCCAACAAATTATACACAAGCATTGAACACCGAATGCATTCTCTCGCACTGTCTCTCTCTCTCTCTCTCTCTCTCTCTCTGACTCTGTGTAGTACAATAATTGTGCGGCGGCTGATCTTGATTTCTTTTTAAAACTTAAAATTAAAAACTTAAAACTAAATTAAACTTAACAATAAATTAACAATAAATTAAAATTAAATTATACCAGCAACACACATAATAAACCCCGTCAAAGCGTTCAAGCCGCTGGGCTTTGGAAAAAGGGCAGGGGGGCAGTCATCTAAATATATAAAACTGTTCATTGAAAACTAAGAATCAACGCACAGCCTAAACTAATTAAGTGACCCTATTAAAATTTTTTACCATTCAATTCTTATAACACTAAACTGATTTGCTAAGATTTATTTTGGCCGCAAACATGCCCCCATTTTCTTTCAGTGGCAAAAAACCCCAATTTCTATAAAAAAATCTGGACGCTAAACGCGTTAATCAATCGATGCGATTTTTGGCCAAAATTTAGTCCTCTACATAATAAAGATTCTATTTAATTTAATATTCGATATTTTAATGTTTACTATTTTTTATCGATCTTTGAAAATCTAAGAATCTTCCTCATTTTTTCCTAACGGCAAAAAAAACACTGATCTAAGTCAATTAGCAATATGGAAATTTATTGAGGGAATCCTGATACTTTAAGGATTCATATGGTGGTTTTACTGAAGCTCTAGGTCAATTCTAAAGAAGTTACATTAGCCTAAAGTAGGAATAATAATTCCAACAAATTATACACAATCATTGATCACCGAATGCATTCTCTCGCACTGTCTCTCTCTCTCTCTGACTCTGTGTACTACAATAATTGACCGGCGGCTGATTTTGGTTTCTTTTTAAAACTTAAAACTAAAAACATAAAACTAAATTAAACTTAACAATAAATTAAAATTAAATTATACCAGCAATACACACGAATAAGCCCCGTCAAAGCGTTCAAGCCGCTGGGCTTTATGAAAAGGGCAGGGGGCAGTCATCATCTATTTATATAAAACTGTTCATTGAAAACTAAGAATCAACGCACAGCCTAAACTAATTAAATGACCCTATTAAAATTTTTTACCATTCAATTCTTATAACACTAAACTGATTTGCTAAGATTTATTTTGGCCACAAACATGCCCCCATTTTCTTTCAGTTGCAAAAACCCCCAATTTCTATAAAAAAAAAATCTGGACGCTAAACGCGTTAATCAATCGATGCGATTTTTGGCCACCGCAAGCAAAGCTGCGGGCACCTGCTAGTCTCTATATATAAGGCTATCAGTAAGAAAACTGGGAATCAACGCACAGCCAAAACCACTGGTTAACAATATTAATATGCATTTTTATTACATTCTAATAACTTTAAACTGATTTATTGGGGCACCCCAAGTGGCCCCAATCGCTTCCAATTGGAAAAAAGGTCAATTTTCCTTTCAAAAATTCTGGACGCTAAACCGTTTAACCAATCGAATTCGTGTTTTCGCCCAAAAATAGTTTAAGACATTATAAATGTTTAAAAAATTTGACCGCTTAGATTTAAGGCTTTTTACTATTTTTAACACCCGTTCTAAAATTACAAATTAGCCAAAAATATCTCCAAACGTCGAAAATTTGCACTTCTAAACTGAGTATCTAAAATTCCTTCGGTAAAGTTTTTCCTTAAACTTCAACGATTCATTTGATGGCTATCTTCTAAACAAAGAAACTAAGCAAAAAGTTGATCTATTTTCGAATTTAAGTGCTCTTTACAGGTTTTGCTGCCAGAATACTCAAAAGACGTTTTGGCGAAAATCTTGATAGTTTAGTAAAAATATACCATTCAAATTGTTTTTTGGGGTGTTTATTTTTACAGTGTTCTGCCACGCGCTGTTAGGAAACATAAGAGCGGGAGATCGCAGTAGATAGCGAGAGAGGAAAGAGTGTAGCAAGTGCGCAAAAGAAGAAGTTAACGGGGAAACTTTTAATTTGGTCAGAGTCAAGAAAATTTCTTTGCATAACCGTGTATTTTGGTGTATAACCGTATGTGAGCAATAATATTATTATATTAGTTCGCCTTTCTCGGAATTTTAGTTTTTTCTATAGAATGTGCAAATTTGTTGATATTTTTGATGTTAACTTAAAAATTTGTTGTGATATACCAATTAGCATACTTGCATTTTGTACATATACAGATGCGTTTTTGTAGTTTTTAATCTTATTATTCGATATAAACATTGCATAAATTGTTTTATTTAAAAATATTATCTTAATACATATTTAAGAGCTTCCTGTATGGAGACAGGTATAGTGCAAACATAAGACATCGCAAGCGAAGCTGCGGGCACCCTGCTAGTAAATATATATAAATACATCAGTCACCGACTACCATTCATCGAGTGCGGACGTTTTTTTTTCTTTGTCATCGTTGATCTTCGGAACCTGTGCTTAGTATACCTCCCCCTCCGAGTGCCCGAAAGTCTGCTGAAAACAGACGAAAGACCCTCGCGATCATGGGCCCTGAGCCCCCCAATTTGCAGTGTAATCGCTTTGCTGTGCTAGGCGAGAGCCCCAAATCAAAAAAAACAAGAGAGAACGCTATAGTCGGGTGCCCCGACTATCAGATACCCGTTACTCAGGTAAAGGGAGTGCGAGGGAGATGGAGATAGAAACTTTGATCACGCATAACTTTTTAACGAATGGTCCGATTTGAAAAATTTCTTCAACATTTCGATAGGTATTGATAAACACAATAAAACTGCATTTTTACTTTTCCGAAATATTTAAATTTTTAAAATCGTATATAGGCGATTGTGGGCGTTAAAGGGGGCGTGGCACCATTTTGAAACAAACTTGCGCTGCGTAGGAACTCCTAGAATCTGCATGCAAAATGCCAATCTTCTAGCTTTTATAGTTTCCGAGATCTCAGCGTTCATACGGACAGACAGACGGACAGACGGACATGGCTATATCGACTCGGCTAGTGACCCTGATCAAGAATATATATACTTTATAGGGTCGGAAACGCTTCCTTCTAGCTGTTACATACTTTTGCACGAATACAATATACCCTTTTACTCTACGAGTAACGGGTATAAATACCTTATCAAAAACTTACGGAAGATTTCCCTGAACTTCCAACTTCAGTTCAAAAAAATCCAAAGTTTATAATAGTAAAAACAAAAGACTCCCAAAAAACCCATCTCACACTACTCTTGCTTCGCTATACACAAGGCACTAAAAACCATTAGCAAGGAAATAATTACAATTTCTACGCTAAGAGATGGAAATCTATTGATGCTAGTTACCACCAAACCAGTGGCCGACAAATTCCTCCGTACCACTCACTTACCCGGCTTATGCGACGTCGAAATCAATTACCACGAGTCCCTTAACTTTGTAAAAGGAACAATATTTGCACCATGCCTAAACAACATACCAGAAGAAGAAATTGTGAAAGAGCTACGATCCCAAAACGTGCATTCGGTATTCAAGTTTACCAAAACAATCGACAACGCCACCAAACCCTCGGGAGTGATTCTGGTCACTTTTGATCTCTATAATCTTCCCAGCAGACTTGACATCTCTTGGTACAATGTCAAAGTAAGGGTATACACACCCAACCCAATGCGATGCAAAAATTGCCAGAAGATCGGTCATACGACTAAACACTGCGATGATCCAACCATGTGCTCCACATGCAATCTCCCCCTCACCCACCCGCGCTTTGCGCACGCACTGAATGCGCGAACTGCTCAGGACAACACCCCGCCTCCTCACCCGCTTGCCCAGCGTATCAACAGCAAAAAGACCTTCTAAAAATCAAAACAACAAAAAAAAGCAGCATGCGAGAAGCGAGAATTATCCAAAAACAACAACAACAACAAACATCATCGACAATCAATCATTCGGCTACGTTCGCGAAGGTCGCTTCTTCTATACCGACTTCGGAAACGGCTTCGAAACCGGAGCACGACTCTCTGCAAGCAGACATTAACAACACACCATCAACCAGCAAGCAAAGCGCAATCAATGTAACGCAAAAAACAAATGTAACCCCTTCCCCCACCTCTCCCCCAACTCCCCCACCGGCCTCGCCGGCCAACCCCCTTTCCCCCTTTCCCCCCTTCCCCCCTTCCCCCCTTCCCCCCTTCCCCCCACTAACCCAAATCACCAACGTCACCACAAACGCAAGATAAGAATCCCACGATCAAAGAGCGACTTAAAAAACCTCGCGCTCTCATTAGTGAAACGCAACGGTTTCTTAAAAGTTTAGATCCAGACCACAGTAATTCTACTATAGAAAATATGTCCACAGACTCCGAACTTAGAAAAGGAAAAAACCATTCAGATTCAGAATCTTCAATGGAACAGGATCTCTAAAAGCGCCCCCCTGTACGCCTCCCCTTTTTCTTATATACATAAATGCCTTTAAAAATCACCCAATGGAATATAAATGGAATTATAAACAATTACAACCAACTATCTCTACTCATTAAAGACAATTCCCCAGATATCATATGCCAAAACACGTCAGCTAAACAAGGTATTGGAGTGCTCGTTAAACGACACATCCCCCATACCCACAATCGGATTACTTCTAACATATTATGCTTAGCTCTCCAGCTTGATCTGGACCTGCCAATTACCATAATTAATATGTACATCCCACCTTGCCATAGTTTCAGGAGTACCGACATCACTGACATCTTAAACCATATTCCCGGCCCCTTCATAGTGTTGGCCGACTTCAACTCTTGGAGCCCGCTATGGGGATCGCCAAAACCCAACTCCCTAAACTGACCTAAATTTAATCACACTTAATGACGGCTCCGCTACCCACCTCTCGACCCACAATACTTTCACACACGTAGATATCTCCCTGATATCCCCACAACTTGCGCACATATGTGACTGATCCATCGCTTCTAATCTGTATGGCAGCGATCACTTCCCAATCACAACCATGGTCTCAATCCGATTCAGTACTGACAAATCCCCTCCTCTACCAAAATACAAAACCGACTTAGCCAATTGGGACAGCTTTAAAACAAAATGCTCTAGTATCTCATCGACTTGGAAAGCTGGCTGCCTTAACAGCCAAATTGCCCAAATCACAAAATGTATAAGGGCGGCGGCAAACTGCAGCATCCCACAAACAAAAAGCATTCCACACAAAGCCAAAGTCCCCTGGTGGAACAACTCTCTCCAAGAGCTTAGGGATGAAAAACAAGATCTATTTCACAAGTACAAATCGGACCTAACAATTCCAAATCTCTTACGCTACAAAAGAGCCAATGCTGGCTTCAGAAAGGCTGTACTAGCTGCCAAACGCACCTGCTTTCAAAACTTCACGTCCCGAATCTCGCCTCTCACTACATCCAAAAAGAAAAATGAAAATCCAAAAATGAAAATGATCGCCCGCAGACTTATGTGGTTTACCACCCAAAAAAACCGTATCTCGCACTAGCTTTCAAAAAGAGCTACAGTACTATGGATGCCCTGTTGAGATTTCAACACTTCGCGTCGAAGGCCCTTTCAACAAAAAATCACGTACCCATTCTGGCTACGGATTTTGAAAAGACTTTCGATCGCGTAGGGTTAGATTCAGTGTTATACCAACTTGGGCTCTGGGGCGTTGGTCCAAGGCTTTATAACATTATCAAAGCCTTTATGATCAACAGAACTTTCAGAGTCCGAGTAAATAACTCAACCTCTAATCTACACAAGCTCCACAATGGCATTCCGCAGGGTTCCCCTTTATCGGTGGTACTCTTTATGATTGCTTTTGAGCAAATATCCTCAATTTTTAACAGACACAAAGACATTTCCTTTTTCCTATATGCTGATGACGCATTTATTTTCATCAAAAAGAAAGATCTCAATTCAGTAAAAGATACCTTCTCAAACGTTCTGGACGAGCTGGAACAGTGGGGCGCTTCATCTGGGGCATTTCTTTCCATTGAAAAATGCCAGGTTTTACATATTTGCCGAAAACAAAATTGCAACTTTCCTGAAATTGTATTTAACAACAAAATCATTCGACAAACCGATAATTTAAAAATCCTAGCAATTACCTTCGACTCTAGGCTTACATTTAAAGAACACTGCCTTAAACTACGAAAGCAGTTAGAATCTCGGCTAAATATCATTAAATTTATAAGCTCAAAATACTCACATGTACATATTAATACTTTAATTAACATAACGAGGGCATTAATACTCTCTAAAATAGATTACGGGCTCCCGATATTTGGCTGGACTGCAGCCTCAAATATCAAGAAAATTCAACCACCATACCATGCAGCTGCACGCAGATCCATCTACGCTTTTCCGACCTCTCCGACCAAGTGCATTCTAGCGGAGTCCGGACTACCCAGCATTATTAATAGAATAAAGGAAACGACAACCCGACTCATACCCAAATTATACACCACTCCAAATCGGTTATTAGCGGACGACTTCAAAAAGACATTCAAAGAAAGAAGGAGATACAAATGTCCTTCTACTCTCCGGATATGGGCCAACTTGAGCAAAGAATTTGACCTACCTCCGCCTAACCGATTCAGATCGACAGGGCCATTTCCTCCCTGGTCTCGGAATAAACCCAACATCAACACCAAACTACGAATCTCAACAAAGAATCATACTCCCAGTTCAGTACATCGCACCCGATTTCAAAACGAAAAAGAACTCCTCGGTGATAAGCATTGGCTTTTTACTGACGGATCCAAGACTTCGTAATCAACCACATTCGCAGTTATCGACGCTAACAACAAAATCATAGCGGGAGGGGCACTCCCCCTCTACAACTCTATATTCGTGGCAGAAGCTACGGCTATATTACTAGCATGCAGCTTTGCCACCAGCAACCACGGCGAGTTTGTTGTCTGCACGATCCCACCATAAGAGAGATTCAAAGTCTTACAAAAGAACATCACCAACAATTCTTTTCACCCCAATCAATAGCAAGGACATACACAAGCAAATAGATCGCAACTTGAAAAACCAAATGATGGAGAAATGGACCACATTCTCCCATAGATATAGCCAATTCAACCCGACATGTTCAAAAATCCCTCTCCCAGCGGCAATCGGGAGACAGCAATGCAGTACTTTTATCCGGCTCCGAATTGGACACACAAAACAAACCCACGAACACCTGTTAAAAGGCACCGTCAATCCAATCTGCAGTCTCTTCGGAGGACCCTCAAACATCGACCACTTGTTGGACAACTGCCCTGGACTGGGCACTATTAGGGCCAACATGTTCGGTACACAGCCTCCTTCCCAAATCCTCTACTGCCCATCCGTAGAAAACATTACAAAAATGTACGAGTTTATAAAAAATCAAAGCTAGCAATATAAACCAAGCCCTATAAAACACATGTACATATATTAACACAGTAAAATTAATCACAGCCAGAGTCGAAGGACTCCGCAGCCAGTGCTCGGTAATATAGCATTAAGTTTAACATTGTATGCTAAGCTTAATTTGTTAAATAAATAAATAAATAAAAAAGACTTGCCGCCGCGCACCCACCCATCCTATTATGCCCCTTCGTCAGTTTAGCTCCTCCATAAGGGAATTCCCTAAGGCAACAATGGTACGCATCTTAATATATACATTTGTTATGATCCAAGAAGATATTAAACATTTTCTCTTTTAAAGCAAAACGTTTGCAGACATAAAACAAGAGAGAACGCTATAGTAGGGTGCCCCGACTATCAGATACCCGTTACTCAGGTAAAGGGAGTGCGAGGGAGATGAGATAGAAACTTTGATCACGCATAACTTTTTAACGAATAGTCCGATTTGAAAAATTTCTTTATTGATAAATACAATAAAACTGCATTTTTACTTTTCCGAATTATTAAAATTTTTTAAATCGTATATAGGCGATTGTGGGCGTTAAAGGGGGCGTGGCACCTTTTTGAAACAAATTTGCGCTGCGTAGGAACTCCTAGAATCTGCATGCAAAATGCCAATCTTCTAGCTTTTATAGTTTCCGAGATCTCAGCATTCATACGGACAGACAGACGGACAGACAGACGGACAGACGGACATGGCGATATCGACTCGGCTAGTGACCCTGATCAAGAATATATATACTTTATAGGGTCGGAAACGCTTCCTTCTAGCTGTTACATACTTTTGCACGAATACAATATACCCTTTTACTCTACGAGTAACGGGTATAAAAACTGCAACCTGATGGGTAAAGTAAAATTTTATCAGTTCTGCTCAACCAATTCCTATTGGCAGACCCTCAGTTTTACAGTAACTGTTTCGGATCCCTCCGAACTTATTTAACGTGGCGTGTTCCACACTGAAGGGATTACAACCACGACACTCGAATATACCCACAAGTGAGCATATAGTGCACGTGTCTAGGTTAAGCGCCAGACCAACGCCCCGTTCCGGAGACTATAGCTATGTACATAGCCTCCATCCCGGTCACAATTCGAGCGCTTGCTTGTCGGGCAAGACACTCCCCCTTGTTCAGGAGCGAGACCATCTAAAATCTCTGCCGATCTATGGATCACGGCACCCGGTTGAATAACGCAACTCCACGTCGAACACGAAGGTTCTACCCGCGATATAGGTCCACCACAACCACTACGATACTCCCACCAGGGGGCCTACCTCAATGGGCAGCCTTGGACTGCTGCCCAACCCGTGGTCCCGAAGTTATAGGCTCGGTAGGCCTCTTTTGCTCCGACAAGCACGGATGAGGCAACCGCGTGTGTCATATTAGTCGCCTCCTACGACAAGCAATGACAAACTGTGGCAGAATTCTCCGTCGCTAGCCACACGGCAAGGCAACTGGGGCTAAAGCCCTGTTCTCCTCCGAAAAACAGCATCTGCAAACTCACCTAGCCGTCTGGTCCCGTCCTCGTCCTTCAGTATCGCATCAAACGTCCAGTTTCCGCCAACACGCTGCACACCAAGTCCATCGAGGTCCCGCAAGTCTGCATATAACGGACAAGCACAAAGGATGTGCTCCCAGTCCTCCTGCGGATCGCCACATTAGCATGCGGCAGTATCGCTGAAGACCCTCCTATGCAGAAATGCGTTGAACGATCCGTGCCCTGTAAGCAAGAATCCCGTGCGCATCGGAAATCCAAATTCCGGGTTCCTGTAGACGAGTCTCACATCCGGAATGAACCTGTTGGTCAGCCGTCCTGGTGCACCAACGTCGTCCCATCTGTCTTGCCACTGCTGTAGCAAGCAGCTGCTGTGCAGCCGCACAATCCGTTGCTTCTGGCTCAGACCCGAGAGGTCTTCGCCGTAGAGCAGATCGTATTCCTCCAACGGGTTTCCACGCTTCAACTTGTATTTGACTGCTATTCGCATAGCAGCCAAGTCAAGCGGGGGAGCTCCAGCAAGCACCTGCAGTGGCGCAGTGGACACTGTTCGGCATACCGGAAGGCTTCCTAAAAGAATCAGCCTCTGGCAGGCAGTTAGCCGCGAGCGTGCGACCACTTGCCTCGTCGTAATGACATACCATACCGAAGCACCAAATAACAAATAGGGGGTACGCCTAAGGATACCTTTCAGCAGCATTATAACCGTCTTACTGGTGGAAACGGCAGCACCAATTTCCGCTCCCCACGTTTCAACGATGGACATCAGCTGCGCTCCTTTTTCCTCTAGCATGGCTCGGGAATTTCCCTCGATGAGAAGCACTAAGTTCAAGGCGCTGTAGCAGTACATCCATTAGTAGATCCCAAATAAATGGGCCACTAATTGATCCTTGCGGGCAACCTCTGGTTACGGAGACTTCAACTGTCCCATAACCACTTCTGATCTTAGCACTCCGGCCGGAGAAAAAGCTCTGCCACAAGCTCATTTCCGGGCATCCCCGGAAAGCTAGTCGGCGCAGTGCAGCGCTCCATTCGACGTTGTCGAATGCTCCTTTGAAGTCGACGAACGCTCCGATCACGTATTTCGCCGGGCTGGCGTCAACACTGCTCTTCACGTGACTCCAAGCATCCTCCACACATCGTCCTTGGCGAAATCCGAACCGCCATCTGCTGCCTTCCGGAAGAACTTCTCTCAGGCCTCGAGCACCTTTCCAAAGACAGGCAACAAGCAAATCCCCCGGTATGAGGATGACTCGCACCTGTCCTTGTCGGATCCCTTGAGCAGCGCCACTACACGTGGACACTTCCACTCTCTGGGGAAATATCCCAGCCGTATGCAACGGGATAGGAGCTCCGTCAGGTGCGCGCCAGACTGCCTTGCAGATTGTGCCGTTGATGCCGTCCATGCCAGGCGAGCGTCTGCTCTTCAACCTGGCGACACAAGCGTCAACCTCGGCAGCTTCCAAGGGCGGTGGGATCACTTGCGCTATGGCAATCGGTGCATCGGACTCCGCAACTGGAAAGAAGTTACGGAGGAGCACTCGCGCACAGTCACCCCAATCGGTAACCAGCTCGCCATTCACGCGAAGGCACCCAATCTCCGTCCGTCTGCGACCTCGGCAAATCTTGTAAACGCGCCCCCAGGGATCGTGTGCGTTTTATGCCACGAAGCGTCTCCAGTCCTCCTCCTTGGTCGTCAAGATGAGCTTCTTGTATTCCGCAGAGGCATGCCTCAGCTGAACGACAAGTTTCTCAGTCGCAGCCACATCGCCCTGGCGGCGAGCATCCTGGACTCGGCGTCGCAGTCTCCTGACCACGCGGCGCTTGGAGCTCAGGTCGGCAGTCCACCAACCTACTCTCCTTCGTCGAAGTCCCGGCGTCCTACGGCCCAGGGCCAGATCGCACACGTCGTGCACGGTCTGCCGAAGGCATCCGACTTGGTGGTCCAACTTCGCTCCTGAGAAGTCTTCCGGAAGTTCGGTTGCCCTCCTCATAATCTCCTCTTCGAACAATCGCCAACGAGTATTGGAGAAGTTCCAGGATGGCACAGGAGCTATGCTCTCAACTGTGCGCGCGGTTGTTAAAGTAGCCACAACACTAATGCGGTTATGGTCACTTGACTCCCACTCATCCACTCTCCACTCATATGTGGCCAGCATAGATGCTGCATGGTTGACGATCGTCACGTCGATATTGCTGCGCGCTCGGTAATTATCATACGTGAACACCTCGCTAGGCTGGTTCAGGGCGGCGGCTCCTTTCTCCAGTATCCACTCAGACAGCAGCTCACCCGGGTGTAGTTAGCTTGCCTCTCGGAGTGCCGAGAGAGCTTGCTAAACCACATGGGGGACCATGCGTTCGCATCCAATCCAAGGATTGCTGGGTACCTGCTGGCCTGCAGCAGGACTTCATCCATGTATCTGAGGTACGGCTCTAGCTCGGTGTCGAACTGGCAGTATGCTGAGCAAAGGAAGACGGAGCCAAAACTCCCTTCTAATCTCACGCATACGCCAAAGTCGGTGGTGAGGGGCTCCACTGGCATGCAGATGACATCCTGATGATCCACTAGGATGGCTGCCTTCCCACGACGATCCGCGAAAATCCGTACTCCATCAGGCAGCTCATCCATCCTCCCGTTGCTCAAATAAGGCTCCTGCAACAGTGCGAACAGGGATCGAGATTCGCGTAATCTGACGCCGAGCTCGATGGTAGCAGCTCGGCCACGACCACAGTTTGCTTGGATGAAGCTAAACATTAATGTCTGGCATTCACCCTCGCCAGCACTGCCGCATACACAGGGCAGCCGGGGGACAACATATGGTGTCTCGACGGGTAGTCCTTGAATCGGCAATTCCGACAGTCCATCGGCCGGCCGGCCTGTCCGCACTGGCGGCACACGTTCTCCTTGTATCGGCACTGTGCGACCTTGTGGTCAAAGCCAACACATTGGTGGCAAGCATATGTACGGATCAGCGCTCGTCAGTTATATGCAAACCAGCCGATATACGCCTTTCCGCCATCCAGCAGCTCACGGCCACGGCATTCACCTCAAGTGTCACATTAACAGTGGCGCCGTCGGCTGCAGATCATGGCTTCTCAAGGTGTACCGCCTTGTTAAAAGAAGCCTCATCCATCACGTCTGCGAAGTTGTTTTTATACAACTCCTTCATAAAGACTGTAGGCGTCGTAACAGTGTCCACATTGGTAACAACAACTTTAGGTCGCTGCGCAGGGTTCTGTTGAACCTCCAGGCCAACTTCTCCGAACCTCTTGCTTGCAACGACCTTCTTGATTTCTCCTGACGAGGGGGTGCGGATGATGGCACCACCACGCGCAAGCCCTCTCACCTCGTGCAGGCGCACCCCGAGCGAAGGGGCGATCTCCTTACGCACCTTTTCCGCCACTTGGTTGCCCGAGACGTTCGGGTCCTTGCTGACCACAACAGCAGACCACGTCTCTCTGGGCTTCCTCGGCGCTGGCACTGGGCCGGCCTGTGGCGCTGGCAGGCTGGGATATGCAGCGGCATACCCAACAGGCGGCAAGGGGACCACAGCTGGCGCGACAACGGGAGCTCTCTGGGCATTCAGCTGCCGCTTGCTCACCTCCTCCAACACGGCATTCCGAGTCGCCAATGTAAAGACGAGCTCTTCATACCGGTTGAGGCTCTTCGTCATCGCGCGAGCCTGTGTCGGGGTCAAACCCGCCGAAACAACATCCACCATGAACTCCTCCCTGATCAGGGAGAGCTCACTGGCGGTCACGGCGGCATCAGTCGGCATGGCAACGGTGGGGGGACGAGAAACTTTGCACCAGTTTCTTTTTCCTTCGGAACAGCGACATTCGCCGAAGCCAGCTTAGCTACTGTGGCAGCAGCAGCTACCGCAGCGGCATTCGCGGCATTCAAGGCATTCGCGGCATTCACGGCATTCGCGGCGACGAAGGCAGCGGTCTTCGAGGTGGACGGCTGCGGCTCCTCGAGCGACGACAGCTCCTCCACCGTAAAATTCGGCTGCGGCATTCCACCGCCACTGCAGCCGGCAGCTACTTTCGCCCGCGACGCGTCTCTCGGCGGCGCCTTCGAGCGCTTACCTCGCGCGCGACCTCTACCGGTTCCGCGGGCGCCACCACTCGCTAGGCTACTAGCCAGCGAGCAGTCGCTCTCCGAGAGCTCCATGCCGCCCTCTGTCGGGATGGACGACGCCATCTACCGGCCCGCACAACAACCGAACCGAACCGCTTATCCAGGACACGAACCAACTGTGCACTGGCAACGCTCGCTAGCGAGTTCTGACACCCAAGCAACAGCTGTTGCTTACTCTCACCAAGAGAGAGGCGCTCTCACGATACGCACACGCGGTACCACGCGAGTGGAAAATTCCCAATGGGAAAATGTTTTTTCCACGTCAATTCGCGTTGTTTTCGCCGGGAAAACTGTGTCCGCTCAACTCACTCGCACTCACGAACCTGTTTCACAGGTTCTCGCTATTTAATATAGCCCACAGGTAGCGTTTAGAATTTTTCACACACGGAGCACACGATACGCACGTCCGTCGTTAATCCATTCATGCGCGTCACTATTTGGCTATTTTTTCTTTCCCTAAGGAATGGATATCTTCCATAGATACTAGGTCCGCCATCACCTTGTGCGGTAGGTAAGTCTAGCATGCACGATTAATTGCTCTATCTGAACCTTCTTTACATTGAGGGTTCCGCAACGCCTACGTACTAAAACCATCATCATCTTATTATTTATTTGCTACTTTTGCGATGTTTATGCCTTCTTGATGTTATGCCAAGGCAGCAGGCATTATTTTCATATTACCAACGACTTAAGCTACGTATTCTCTGGAGTATTTACTTAGATAGATGAATAGCTAAATGCCGTTTGTTAAGATAAGATATATTTCAAAACTTTTTGAGCAGATTATTGCGAACCATATTTTTCTTTCTAGTTAAGCCTTTTATCTTACCCATCGAACTTGGGTGTGCCTGGTAAATCTACAACTACTATTTCGGCCGTCTTCATCAATTACTGCATTCTAAAATTACCACTGTCATTGTCAAGTAACACTTTATTTGGACGTTATCAAGGCTTTTGAAAAATGTTCTCATAACGCTCTTTTTGCCAAACTCCAACAAGCTTGGTTGTCTTCACCATCAGTGTTGGGGTAGGCACCCGCTTAGGTGCAAGCACTAACCATACAACATATAGACTGGTCATTTCATACAACGAATTTGGTCACAACGTTTTTCAATCGGGGGGCCCCAGTGCTGGAATCGGCAGGCCCCGACACTTCGTGTGCCTTCGGGTTTTTTCGCTCTCGTTCTAATTCTTATTTTGACGCTCGCGCTCGAGTTCGGTTGTTCAGTCGCAGAGACGCGCATTTTGAAGAAGGTTGGCCTGCGCTTGAATTGGGCTTTGTATGTATGCGTGTTCATGCATTCTCATACAGGGGTACATGTGTGCGATCATTTCATTTCGATGCAGCAAGAATATTTTGTCTTTTGCTACTTTTCAGACTTGGTACCCTAACAATATGGGCGTATTCACTATTGGGTTAATGATAAAAATAACAATATTATATGTTACAGTATATTTTTTAATATTTCATCATAAATTTCATTTTGGTTTGCAAATTCAAATCAGTGGTAGCAAAAAAATGTTTTGCATATATGTATGTATTCCAAATAATATAAATCAATCTAATGAGATAGGAACAGGGCACATCGCAGTCGGTGTCTGCGCTTAGTGGTTCAGAAATCTTCAAACCAAATCAGCTTTGGTTGTTGTTCTGCGAGCGGATGGTGCCTGCATACACTACCGACGATTGAATTTTAGGGATGGGGACCAGAGCGTTTTTAGGACACTTGTTTTGAATGTTATGTTTAATGATAAATAATTTTATAATTTTTTTTATTAAATGTTTAATTCTTGATTTAAAATAGTAATATAAATTTAAGAAAATCACTTCGAATATTTTTTGTCTGTACTTTATAGTGGTTAAACAATTTGTAATTTTCCAAGATTAAAATTATAAAATTATTATATGTACATATGTATATTTATCGGTAACTAATTCGAGCGGCGACTTTCAAGAATAAGCAAACATAAAAATATATACAACTAGATCATTAAATAACAACATTAAACAAAATTACACTGCGAATCAAAAAAAAATCAACCAAAACTCATTAAACATATCATTCAAAACAAGTGTCCTAAAAACGTTCTGGTCCCCATCCCTAAAATTCAATCGTCGGTAGTGTATGCAGGCACCATCCGCTCGCAGAACAACAACCAAAGCTGATTTGGTTTGAAGATTTCTGAACCACTAAGCGCAGACACCGACTGCGATGTGCCCTGTTCCTATCTCATTAGATTGATTTATATTATTTGGAATACATACATATATGCAAAACATTTTTTTGCTACCACTGATTTGAATTTGCAAACCAAAATGAAATTTATGATGAAATATTAAAAATATACTGTAACATATAATATTCTTATTTTTATCATTAACCCAATAGTGAATACGCCCATATTGTTAGGGTACCAAGTCTGAAAAGTAGCAAAAGACAAAATATTCTTGCTGCATCGAAATGAAATGATCGCACACATGTACCCCTGTATGAGAATGCATGAACACGCATACATACAAAGCCCAATTCAAGCGCAGGCCAACCTTCTTCAAAATGCGCGTCTCTGCGACTGAACAACCGAACTCGAGCGCGAGCGTCAAAATAAGAATTAGAACGAGAGCGAAAAAACCCGAAGGCACACGAAGTGTCGGGGCCTGCCGATTCCAGCACTGGGGCCCCCCGATTGAAAAACGTTGTGACCAAATTCGTTGTATGAAATGACCAGTCTATATGTTGTATGGTTAGTGGTGCAAGGTATTAGCGGTAACAAATACCAAGGTCAAACAAAACGTACGCAATTTTCTAAATATTTAGGTAACTAACTAACTTCACAAACACCAAAGATATGACATTTCCGATCAATCAGTTATATGACGACTATAGGATATAGTCGGCCGATCCCGGCCGTTCCAACTTATTATACTGCGTGCAAAGGAACGAAGGGTGTGGCAAAGTTTCAGTTCAATTTCAAACTTACATACGGACAGACGGACATGCTTATATCAACTCAGGACGCGATCCTGATCATGAATATATATACTTTATAGGGTCGGAGATGTCTCCTTCACTGCGTTGCGTACTTTTGACCAAAATTATAATACCCTCTGCAAGGGTATAATTATTAACTACCCAAATACCTGGCAGTGCTGCTGCCACCACCACACCACCTATGTACGGTTAAAAGTAGACACATATTTGTTACTATGTAAAGTAAAAAGTACCTAATAATAATAGAACATTATTAAAGTTCCAGCTATGGAGCTATCAAGCTTAAAAATTACTATATTATTACTTTAATAATTAGTAATTGTAACTATGTTCAAACATACATCGCCTCAAAATTATTAATTTATAACTACAATTAAAGTGATATATTGAAAAACAAACTCTTTAAATAAAATTTGTTTAATAATTATAAATTTGTTATCAAATAAAATTCTTAAATAAGTTTAAATTATATATTAACGATTATTATCCCATTATTATCTTCAAACAGTTAATATAAGAATTCATAGAAAAATATTATTATTATATTATTATTATTAAAGCCATCACTGCATGTCTGCCTTCGCAGTTGGTGATAACCACCGTAAGTGAACCGTATAAACGTATGTGTATGCCAGACAGACTCTTTATACTTACCCCTTTCTGATTTCCCCGACATTGATGTTAGCCCATTTGATTCCCCAGACAGACTTTAATTTTCCCCAGAAATCTAACCATTCCCTAGACATTTCCCCCTTAACTGTGTGAAGTTCGAACTTTTCCCCATGAGATTTCAAATGAAATTCACCATTTCGATTCCTGTTGTCTGGCCACTCTCGTGACTATCATCACAATTGTGCCTATCGATTGTGAGGTCAAGCGTTGCCACCGTCGTTACCATTATAGTTGTCCTATGTCGCCAGTGTTGCTACTACTAAAACTGTTCACGGAGAAATCTAGTATTTCTTGTACCCATCGATCGCAACTATCGATAGTCTCCGATTTTCGCAATGGCAGCGTGGGTGGTACTCAAGCCAAAGTATTCAGTTTGAAGGAATCTGTTCGTCAGCTATAAGAGAAAGCGAGAGGAAAACAGATTGCAATGACTTTCCGTCAGTCTTTTTTCCACGCCAAATTTCCCCACAGTTTCCAATACTAGGTATCGATAGAAACCGACGACTCCCCTGCTAAGAGCAACTGGACCATCTCTAAGGGCATCAAAAGGTAAATAAAAAACAAAAAGGTAAATATTGGAACTAAATGACGAAAAGTGGCATATAAATAGACTTGCCGCCGCGCACTTACCCATCCTATTATGCCCCTTTGTCAGTTTAGCTCCTCCATAAGGGAATTCCCTAAGGCAACAATGGTACGCATCTTAATATATACATTTGTTGTGATCAAAGAAGATATTAAACATTTTCTCTTTTAAAGCAAAACTGCCACCTGATGGGTAAGGTAAAGTTTTATCAGTTCTGCTCAACCAATTCCTATTGGCAGACCCTATGTTGTACAACCGGACACAAGCACGAGGGATCAGGAATATTACAAACGGACAGGAGTTAAGGTATAAAAGTTACTTAAAATCTAATTTTAGGTCGCCAAGGTAGACGACGGCCACTCAGGGATTTTGGTAAGTTAAAGGCGTGGCTGCTGGTCGCAAAATCCACCGAAATATGGGTAGAGAGGAACTTGATCCCCATTCAACGGCCCTGTGGAATGTGTAGAAATAATATCGCGAATTCCACAATAAAATTATCTTGAAAAGCGTAGAAATGTGGCAGCTACTGGCCTACGCAAAGTCATCTGCCATATTCTAGTTGCGGTCTCCCAAACTGGGTCATTGGCCAAATCCAAGGTAATCATAGCAATACACACAGTGAATCGGGCTGTTTAAATACCTAGATAGGGGCGCCATTCATTAGAGGTTTACCCTCCACCAAACCTTATCGACAGCATGATAAACTGATAACCGATTCCCCATTTTCTTATTTCTTTCCAGCCAAATTGAATTGCAACACCATCCAAAGATTTAGAAAGACGCCACCTAATCACAGGCCACTCGACAAAATCATAGGGAGCATATGGATAGCCTGGTGAAATCCTCAGGTGCAGTTTCAAGCACGCTGGCCGGGAAGTACTGCTCCAGATGTTGCCTACGATCGTTTACTTCGTGCCTTCTTTCAGGTTACACCCGTATGTCGTTGGCGAAGTACACGAGTATCCGAGACCTTGCAAAATCTCCGGCTCGTAGGCATTGTTTCCAACCGCTTTCACGACGAAGTTGAGGCGATACACTTCTTGGCCCGGCTTCGCTAGGATCTCGTTCGTACGAGCTTTCAAGCCTCTTCTTTAGATCATATGGCCTAAATCACTTTCAGTTTGTCGGTCGTTCCCGTTCCTTAAATCTAATGGTCGCATATAGACTTCAATATTCTCGCCAACTTGTAATGTTCGAAAATCCTGTGAAAGGGGACTTCGCCAGTTGGCGAGTGAATCGCGTTGAAAATTGCCACCACAGTTTCGGGAGATCCCATTCTTGATGGTCTCCTTTATAAAACTCCGGGTAGCCTATGAGTTCATCCTCGAACCTCCTTTTTATACCCTTGCAGAGGGTATTATAATTTCAGTCAAAAGTTTGCAACGCATTGAAGGAGACATTTCCGACCCTATAAAGTATATATATTCTTGATCAGCATCACCAGGAGAGTCGATCTAGCCATGTCCGTCTGTCCGTCTGTCCGTCTGTCCGTCCGTCCGTCCGTTTCTACGCAAACTAGTCCCTCAGTTTTAAAGCTATCTGCTTGAAACTTTCCCAAAAGTTGTCTTTCTATTGCAGGTAGTATATAAGTCGGAACGAGCCGGATCGGGCGACTATATCATATAGCTGCCATATAACTGAACGATCGGAAAAGCCATAACGTTGGTGTTTTTAAAGTTAGGAAGTTGGGATTTTCTATGAGTTTTATTTTTGGCTAATTAATCCGACCTACCGAATTTCATAAGGATCGGACGACTATATCCTATAGCCGCCATATAACTGATTGATCGGAAATGCCATAACTTGGGTGTTTGTAAAGTTAGGAAGTTGGGACTTTTTATGAGTATTAAGAATACATCATTTGAATAATTTTGAAGAATATAATTTACAGAATATTCTGCAAGGGTATATCAACTTCGGCTCCGTCCGAAGTTAGCTTTCCTTTCTTGTTTTTTTAACATTTGCATTTTATTTATTGGATCTTCTCTGAATTGAGACTAACAATAAGTATATAGAATCTTAAATTAAAAAACCATCTGACAGTCAAGGTAACTGGCGCGAGATTTAGAGGCTCTAATAACTATTGCTGAGCTGGAAGGTCATTGCGCTGCAATCGGGTCCGGTTGGAAACCCTGGCTAGGCCCCAGGCGAGCTGGTTTGGATGAGAAGTTAGCTTGATGTGGTAGGACGCTATTTGTTTTGATATTTAATCTTTTACGGGTAGAATGCCAAGATCTCTGTGGATGTTGTCGTTCCGAACATACCAAGGTGCCCCAGGGATAGTTCTCAGGATTTTTGATTGTGCTCGCTGAATAATGTCCATGTTGCTGCTGCTCGCGTTTCCCCACAATTGGGAGCCGTAGGTCCAGACTGGCTTAAGCGTTGAATTGTAGAGCAGGACCTTGAAGTCCAGGCAGAGGGGGAGCGCGCGTTTATAAGCCAATGGAGACGGTTTGATTTTAGTTTTAGGTGAATTTTCTTAGCTTCGATATGTCTCCGCCATGTAAGTCTCCTGTCTAGGTGGATGCCAAGGTACGTTACATCGTCAGATTGTGGAAGTGGCGTGTTATTCAGGGTTAGCGGGGGACACGTTTGTCTGTTAAGAGTAAACGTTATGTGTTTACACTTTTGCGCATTTATTTTTATACGCCAGTCTGATAACCACCTATCCACTTCAACGAGGTGATCAGCTAGTAGTGCTGTTGCCTGAATTGAGCATTTGGACCGACTTATGATCGCGGTATCGTCTGCGAATGTAGAAGTAGTTAGCCGCTCGATCGTGGGGATATCTGGCGTGTAGAGGAGAAATAGAGTTGGACCAAGGGCGCTACCTTGGGGAACTCCAGCCTCTATAGCGTAGTCGTTGGATGTTGTAGTGTTGCATCTCACGGCGAAGGCTCTATTGTAAAGGTACGATTCAAGTATCCTGTCAAGGAATTTTTTGTTGCAAAGTAATCATCATAGATTCTATGTTACTTTGTGGCTGTCCCATGGCCTTATCTATCATGTTATCACTTATCATGTTATCAATTTTCGGCTCTATGTGAGCTGTGCCTGATCTTAGAGCACTGGCGTAAGACATTCCGTTGGTGGTAATTGAAGGGCCAAATGATGATCTGGCTGCTTTTGCGAAGAAAACTTCCGAAGTCGTTTGTGATCTCATGTAAGTGTTTTGTGTCTTCAGGAGCGTGCCGTTGTCGCTCGTTGCATCCGACTTTTCATCACCTTGTAGACTGGACAGCCTCTGTAGTTTGCTGTGTGGTTTCCTTGGCAGTTTACACACTTTTTAGTGAGAGAGTCTTCCTTGTTGGCAGGGCAGGGTTCGGAGCCGTGGCAGTTTCCACAAGCTACACAAACTGACCTCGATCCTAAGGTAGGGTAAGTGGTCCAAGTTTTTTATCTTCATCTCCTATTAACTCCACGCAACTCTGTTGGATACACTACTAGTTCCTCCACACATCGCGACAGTGAGTCGACTACGACGTTCTCACTGCCTTTTTTGGGCTCGATGTTGAAGTGGAATCCCTGGAGCTGCAGCGACCACATGAACAACCGGCCTGAGAGCTCTTTCATGGATACTAACCACTTCAAACTGGCATTGTTCTTTATGCACGTGAATAGCATTCCTTCGACGTACGACCGGGATTTACGGATGGATAGGAGAGCCGCGAGACCGTCTTTGTATAATGTACCTCTGGCTTGTGTAGTGATAGCTTATCGACGCCCTTCGATAGCTTCTCCAGTGGAGGTCCAGAAATAATTAAAGTATTTATATGTAAGACCAGCAAGCCAGCTTTTGTCTTTATTCTCTGAAATTATATTTGCAGCTTGGCCGCGGCCATGTACTTAGGAATAAATATGCTCATACATATAGTTGGTAACAGCGAGAGTGCGAGTGAAGTTGTACATGCATGTATCGGTCAGCCCATAGAAATATTACCCCGTTAAATAATTCTTTAAACAGTTAGATAAGTTTGTGGTTTTTATTATTATTATTATTATCTAATGTCAACTTATAGTTAAAACTGTAAGCTAACAGTGGGTTAGAGCTATAGCAGCAGAAGGCCTTAAGCTCGCTTATGGTAGTTTAGTAGTGACGATTATTATTTTTATTATATTTTACAGTTTTTTATATCTTATATAGTATGTTGCAATTATTAAGAAAGAGTAGGATTTTCTGGGTATTGATTAAAGTAGGATTTGATATAATGTGGATAGGGTTTCGGGAGTCAAACGATGCAGTTCTTTGGAGGCATGAGGTAATAATATAATATATAAGGGGGGATTGAAGGCTAAGTTTGGCAAATGAGTCAGCAGTTTCGTTGTCTTTTATTCCTATGTGGCTGGGAATCCAAATAAGGCTTATTTTTGGGAAGTTTTTGGTTATGATGTTTCTTATTGGTGTTATATAGTAGGAGTGTTTATTGTGGTTTTTAATCGAGTTAAGGGAGGAGAGGGAGTCGGTGCGGATTGCATGTTTTCCAGACATTTATTGGCAAAGTTTTTTGGCTTCCAGGATGGCAATGATCTCGCTCGTGTAGGAGGAAGAGTACATTGGTAGTAGCCGGATTTTAAAAGGTTATCAGTAATACTGAATCCAGATATACCATCAGCCTTAGAACCATCAGTATATACAATATTGTGTTGTGGGTATGAGGATTGTAAGGACCTGGAAAGTTGTTGGTAAGTTGTTGCAGGGGTTATTTGTTTATTATGAGATGACATACTAGTATCTATAGCTTTATGTATTCGGATAGGAGAAACGGGGAGGGATAGATGGTAGCATGATTTGATTATTCTGTATATGGTACTAGGGTATCTGTATTTTCTTTTGTGTGGCTTTATTAGTTTAGTTATATGGGTGCCGTGGGCGAAAATGATATTTTTACTTAATTTGGCTGTACGGAAGTTTCGTTTTTGTTCCTCTGTGTTTGTTTAAGTTTCTACCCAGCAAGCAATTTGAGCGTTTTCTGACGGTTTTCTGATACTTTTTTCTGAGCATTTACAGTCATAGTGTGCAAAAAAGAGTCCGGAAAGAGTGTTTTTTTCTTTGAAAACGGTCGCACTTTAAGAGGAAGATTTCTGAGTCCGATCTGACTCTTTTCTGACACAGATATAAGTGCTTTCACCCTCCGATGGAAGCATAGAGAACCCTCAGAAAAGGCTCAAAAAAGTACCCTTTTAAGCCACTTAAACTCAACGGAAAAGGCTCTCTTCAGACTCTTTTTCGTTTGAACAAGAATTGAAAATATTTAAATTTTTACACTTTTTATTATTTATTATTTTACTCAAAAATTAACAAGATACTTAGGAATACAAATTTAAAAAAATCATATGTTCAAGATGATAAAATAAGATTAAATGTCGAACTCACAGTGACAAAATTAAATTATGAAATATAAGAAACTTAAACATTAATTCTTAAATTTAAATTATGAAATATTGGAAACTTAAACATTAATTCTTAAATTTAAACCTATAAGCATAAACTTTTATATATTTTGTTTTACTTTTTTTCGGCTTTCTTATAATATTTAATTCTATCATTGGCAATTTGAAACCATTTGCTGCATATTAATGAGAATTGCTTATCGTCGACAGCAAATTTTTGATTAAAAGCACCTAAAAAGAGTAATAAAATAAAGAATTAAATACAAAATATTAAATTTGATTAAAGTCAAAATTTTCAAATGTAATATTTAATTCTAACTGCTGTTGTTATTGCTAAGCTCATGACACAGATTTTGGTGTTGGTCCCCTTCCACGAAAAATTAGAGGCAATTTCATCCGTGAACATTTTTTTCCACATTGTGCGCAGAAATTTGGCAGGATCGGAAACGTTATAATCCCTAATTTCTATCTCCTACAAAATAAAAAAAGAATAAAATAGAATTTTAATTAGTCCTACCAATTGTTCACACAATTCAGCTGAATTGTTTAGGTCCTCCTCAAATTTTTTAATGTCTTCTATTTTATTAAACGGCTTAGGTGGTAGCAGTATTCGAGTCTTATTACCTTGTACAAGCTTTCGTTGTGCTATCACTTCTGTTAGTAAGCGAGTTTGAATCTTAGTATTTTCAGCTTCCAATTTAACCAAGCGTTCCTTAAGATCTATAAAAATATAGCTTGGTTTTGTCCATAAATTGCAAAGTAATTATTATCTACTTTCTACATTTTTATTCAATTTTTGCATCTGGTTGAAAATTAACTGCAACATAGCTAAAAAAATACAAATGTACTTTATAGTCTTGGAAAATAACTTTTCATAATTATACTTACTTGAAGTACTTGGATATTCATAGTTAGAAGTTAATTGGGTGTAGGGAACGTTGGACATATCGACTTCATTCGTTAAAGTTGACGTTTCCTCTGATTGCTTTTCATTGTTTAAAAATTGATCGGTAAAGTCATTCATTGTGTATGATGGGAATGACAACTATACAACCTGAAGACAAAATATTAAAAATAATGGCTTTCTGGGTAACGTCTTTTACTTTATGAACTCTCGGTATGTCGTTAAGAACAAGCGCTTCCGAATATCTTATGCCTAAAAGGCTTGATTTTAAAGGCAAAGTGAACAGATCTTCGTTAAGTAAAATTTCATTTGATTTCACAATCACTTCATTGTTTTCTTCAAAAAATCTATCAATTTTATAAACTCTGGAATCCACAATGTAAATATGGTCTGGAGCATTGATGGACATTTATATGTATTTATTTCTAATTGATAAAATTTTTCTACTTTGACATCTTTTTTTTTAAATTTTTGTAGCGCTCTCTCCAATTGATATTGTATTGATGCTTTGCTCAACAAGGCGATTTTATATTTGCGTAGCAACATGTGTTCCTTTTCTTACCATTTGCTTTACTTTGTATAAATAACTTTCATATTTAAAAGCACTTATGGAATGTAGATTGTCTTGGTAAAATATACATTCTTCTGCCAAATGCGACAGGCAATGAATATTATATTTCAGAAATGTTTCGTCATAAAGCTCTTGTAATTTACTTATAAAACTACGAATTAGTTCTTTAGCACATACATTTTTAGTCACGCAATATTTGTCACTTAGGAGAATTCTAATTGCAATGCTAAGTTGAATAAAGTGTTCATATCTGCTTTCTGTTAAAACTCCTCTCAAAACTACGGGTCCTGTATACAGTAGGAATTGCCTAAACTCAACGGCTTTCCACCTATCCATTTCAAAAATACTTCTTGGTTTTCTGGCAAACTCCTTACAAATATCTGCCTTTAAAGACATGAACTTGTTGTTTAAATAATCAATTTTTTCTTTTGATAGGGAGTAATCCTTTCCTCTTATTTTAATCCATCCTTTCAACATACTTTTCATAACTCCTAAGCAAACTGTATGCATATAATCAAATGGGAATTGACGCACTATATCTAATGGAAGCTCATCAATTTTAATTGGAGAAAGAATATTGTGATGCTCGACCTGTGCTCTATTTCTAAATTGGTCGTCTGTTCTTGGTAAACTGTCTTTAAGTTTGTATATAATTCTTCTTTCAAAGTTCTCACCGCGTTGATGGCACTTGATGCAACCAAAATAGGCGCTGTGACTTTTAATTCCAAGAACAAAAGCTCTTGCAGGCGAGTCGCAAATAAAGGCTCTAACTTTTATATCAAAATGATTTGATTTATACAAAAAAACTAGTGGAAATAAGAGAACGAAGCTCAGAAATAAATAAATTAAGATATTCGTTAACATCTTTTGGTTTGCTGTCTCCACAAAAAACGCCAGCTAACAATACAGGTGTAGTTTTATAAATATTTATTAATATCGGCCATTCCTGCATATTAGAGCTTTTAAATAGTGGCAGGCCATCAATATTTATATTGAGAAATATTGTCTTTTCTTTAAAAGTATAATTTAAAAAAAAATCTGTCAGGCAATCAGCGATTCCATAATTTATATACTCGCCGCCATCCATTGGGATACAATAACCATCTTTAGGTGTTCTCTTTAAAGTCCTGGAATCACATGGCAAATCATGTGAAATACGGAGCAGGATGTTCAGAAGCTCATTTAAAGCAGAGCACGATATATTAAATGCACCTGCCCAGTTTGACAATTCCTCGCGCAGGGATTTGATCTCATGCTCTGCGGAGTCTTCAGAAATGTTACTTTCATTACTTAAGTATACATCGTTTTCCATATGATTTTGCTCCAAAATAAGGCCCTGAATCCAACATTTGTTCATTCCCTTCGCCGAGCTCCGGTGGCAGAGACTCACAGCAAGGTAAATTCCTGCTCTTCAGGGCATTTAATATTTTTTTAGATTCACTTCGGCTCGATCTTTGCACACTCATATTTTATGGTTTATCCCTAAAGATTATAAAATGAAAGACCGATTTTTAAGGGGATACGGCCACAGCCCAAACCGTAAGAGCAAGAGCAGCCAAATTTTTTCACAGTATTCCATTGGGGGCGTGGGCGCCCACTAAGATCCGATATGTCCCCCCAGTGGCCCCAAACAGCTCCAACATCCATTATTCTGAGCAAAAAAAAGTTGATGTATTTAAGCTTAACTTCTAAACTGGTTGGAATTTCGATATTTGGTTCTTTCCGAATTTTAGGTTTTGAAAAGGCATAATTAGAAATCTAAAAGAAATTTTGATATCCCCCATAATTTGGGGGCTACATTTAAAATTAACTTTTCGATTTAAAAAATCTAAACCGCTGCTCCGATCAATATGATTTTCGATCAATAGTCAGTCCTGTGGATCAAATGCTTAGGTTTTATTTTTCATTTTGTAGCAGAAGTAAGAGCCTTATTTAATTTCCACCATGGAAGAAAATAGAAAATTACTACAAATTCTGTAAGCAAAGCCAAAATGTTTCCAAGTTAAATATTAATCTTAAGATTCGAACTTTTGACCAAATACGTATGTACATATGTATATTTGTACATATGTATATTTGGATATGTTTTGATTTGCTTATATGTACAATACATGTACATACATACAATGTGTGTGTATGTTTCTATTCGAAAGTAGATAATGTGCTTAAATACAAATAAAACAAGAGAGAACGCTATAGTCGGGTACCCCGACTATCAGATACCCGTTACTCAGGTAAAGGGAGTGCGAGGGAGATGGAGATAGAAACTTTGAT
This sequence comes from Drosophila carrolli, assembly GCA_018152295.1. Lineage (NCBI taxonomy): Eukaryota > Metazoa > Arthropoda > Insecta > Diptera > Drosophilidae > Drosophila > Drosophila carrolli. Next base: position 26,401,061 of record JAECXJ010000002.1, on the reverse strand, counting down.
CACGCATAACTTTTTAACGAATGGTCCGATTTGAAAAATTTCTTCTACATTTCGATAGGTATTGATAAACACAATAAAACTGCATTTTTACTTTTCCGAAATATTTATATTTTTAAAATCGTATATAAGCGATTGTGGGCGTTAAAGGGGGCGTGGCACCTTTTTGAAATAAACTTGCGCTGCGTAGGAACTCCTAGAATCTGCATGCAAAATGCCAATCTTCTAGCTTTTATAGTTTCCGAGATCTCAGCGTTCATACGGACAGACAGACAGACAGACAGACAGACAGACAGACAGACAGACGGACAGACAGACGGACAGACGGACATGGCTATATCGACTCGGCTAGTGACCCTGATCAAGAATATATATACTTTATAGGGTCGGAAACGCTTCCTTCTAGCTGTTACATACTTTTGCACGAATACAATATACCCTTTTACTCTACGAGTAACGGGTATAATGATTTATTATACCCGTTTATCGATCAAATGTGGAATCTGAAAATAATACGTTACTTTGCTGTTTTTGTATTGGATGCCAATCTTTTACTGTGTGTACAAAGGTTTTCGTTTCATTCAAAACAAGAAATTTGAAAACAACAAATTCCAATTTACAAACAAGTATACATATTTGTGCGCAAATTAAAATTGCATTGATAACATTGTAACTGATAAAAAGTATACAAGCTCACGACTTTTACTTGGATCACTTTCATCCCTAAAGATTATAAAATGAAAGACCGATTTTTAAGGGGATACGGCCACAGCCCAAACCGTAAGAGCAAGAGCAGCCAAATTTTTTCACAGTATTCCATAGGGGCGTGGGCGCCCACTAAGATCCGATATGTCCCCCCAGTGGCCCCAAACAGCTCCAACATCCATTATTCTGAGCAAAAAAAAGGTGATGTATTTAAGCTTAACTTCTAAAGTGGTTGGAATTTCGATATTTGGTTTATTCCGAATTTTAGGTTTTCAAAGGGCCTAATTAGAAATCTAAAAAAAATTTCGATATCCCCCATAATTTGGGAGCTACATTTAAAATTAACTTTTCGATTTAAGAAATCTAAACCGCTGCTCCGATCAAGATGATTTTTCGCTAAATAGTTATTCTATGGCCCAAATGCTTAAGTTTAATTTTTCAAGTTTTTAACATTTTTTTAAGTATTTTTAACGAATTTATTTAGATTTTCTAAGTCATTGCGTTGCATTTTGCGGGAGCCTGTCGAGAGAGCAAAACCCAGAGAGCGGATGCCAAGAGAGCGACGGCCGAGAGAGCAACAGCCAAGAAAACTGATGATGGGGAGGGGTAGTGCTGCAGGGAAAGGGGAGGGGAAAGAGGCAATTTAAGTTAAATTTGTTTTGGATTTTAAAAACTTAAACTGCTGCTCCGATCAATATGATTTTCGATCAATAGTCAGTCCTGTGGATCAAATGCTTAGGTTTTATTTTTCATTTTGTAGCAGAAGTAAGAGCCTTATTTAATTTCCACCATGGAAGAAAATAGAAAATTACTACAAATTCTGTAAGCAAAGCCAAAATGTTTCCAAGTTAAATATTAATCTTAAGATTCGAACTTTTGGCCAAATACGTACACTCTGTTTTTACTTTTTTTTTTAAAGACAATTAATAGAAGTATGGAAAACAAGAAAGGAAAGCTAACTTCGGGCGGAGCCGAAGTTGATATACCCTTGCAGAATATTCTATAAACTAGCTGTACCCGGCGCGACTTCGTTCGCTTAAAATTAGTTTTGAGTACGGTTGTCAAGACTTTCCCATTTCCACACACATTTTTAGAAGATCCTTCAGGAGCGAGAATAATAAGGCTACTGGCAGAGCTAACTCTAGAGCATGCGACATAAAATTGTCCATGAGAGAAGCAATCTTCTCTAAGATCTAGTCCAGCCAGCTTCAAAGTCTGCCCCTGCGATTTATTTATAGTTATTGCAAAGCAAACTTTTAGAGGGAATTGTAGCCTTTTAAACTGAAACGGCAGACTGGATGGTATTAATGGGATCCTGGGTATAAACACTGTTTCCCCCTTCCCGCACCCCGTAAATACTGTTGCTTCGATTACATTCTTATGAAGACCTTTTATAACTTTGCATAACTTTGGGGGACTTAAATTTCGCAATAACATTACGGGTGCTCCAATCCTAAGATTATGCTGAGGAATTCCTGAAGGATTCAAAGAATTTAAAAATTCAACAGGGTAATGAACAGCATTATCAGCATCAGGAACAGAGTCGACCGATTTATAGGAGACTTCTAAACCATCAAATGAGTTTAGCAATAAATTATTAATAGTGGTTGCTCTTTCATTTTTCGTTGTCAAAATGGCGCGCTCAGATAGCCAATCTAGGCTTTTACATGATATGTTGGAAATGTCAGGAAATATTTTGGATGTAAGGTCTTGAACGTTTTTGACTACATTTTCTAAGCGTGATGTTATAACTATTTTTCCATTAACTGTTGGATGGACGCCATTCCCAATTTTTAAAAGAGTTTCGGCAAAAATTTGAGGTGTTTCTAAATTAACTAAATCCAAAGGAAGTTTAAATGTAGAATGAGCAGTTCGACCTCCATTGAGCAGGGTAGCAGCTATACCGGAAGATGCTACAGCTAGGGCTATTTTTTTGAACTTCGAACTTTTGCCAATAATAAGTTTGTCAAGAACGTTTTACCTGTCCCTCCAGGTGCATCCAAAATATTTCACCCATCTCAGCCCCAACGCTTTGTAAAATTGTATTGTATACGACTTTTTGCTCGTTCGCTTAATATTAGTTTGGAGTTAGGAAGTTGGGTTGTCAAGACTTTCTTATTTCTTCTTTGCGCGTTTTTTGAAAACCTTTGTGTAAACAACCTTTGTAGAAGATCCTTCACGAGAGAGAATCAGAACGATACTGGCAGAGCTATATAATAAATGAAAGTGATCCAAGTAAAAGTCGTGAGCTTGTATACTTTTTATCAGTTACAATGTTATCAATGCAATTTTAATTTGCGCACAAATATGTATACTTGTTTGTAAATTGGAATTTGTTGTTTTCAAATTTCTTGTTTTGAATGAAACGAAAACCTTTGTACACACAGTAAAAGATTGGCATCCAATACAAAAACAGCAAAGTAACGTATTATTTTCAGATTCCACATTTGATCGATAAACGGGTATAATAAATCATTTTATTTGTATTTAAGCACATTATCTACTTTCGAATAGAAACATACACACACATTGTATGTATGTACATGTATTGTACATATAAGCAAATCAAAACATATCCAAATATACATATGTACATACGTATTTGGTCAAAAGTTCGAATCTTAAGATTAATATTTAACTTGGAAACATTTTGGCTTTGCTTACAGAATTTGTAGTAATTTTCTATTTTCTTCCATGGTGGAAATTAAATAGGGCTCTTACTTCTGCTACAAAAAGGAAAAATAAAACCTAAGCATTTGATCCACAGGACTGACTATTGATCGAAAATCATATTGATCGGAGCAGCAGTTTAAGTTTTTAAAATCCAAAACAATTTTAACTTAAATTGCCTCTTCCCCTCCCCTTTCTCTGCAGCACTACCCCTCCCCCTCATTAGTTTTCTTGGCTGTTGCTCTCTCGGCCGTCGCTCTCTTGGCATCCGCTCTCTGGGTTTTGCTCTCTCAACAGGCTCCCGCAAAATGCAACGCAATAACTTAGAAAATCTAAATAAATTCGTTAAAAATACTTAAAAAAATGTTAAAAACTTGAAAAATTAAACTTAAGCATTTGGGCCATAGAATAACTATTTAGCGAAAAATCATCTTGATCGGAGCAGCAGTTTAGATTTCTTAAATCGAAAAGTTAATTTTAAATGTAGCTCCCAAATTATGGGGGATATCGAAATTTTTTTAGATTTCTAATTAGGCCCTTTGAAAACCTAAAATTCGGAAAAAACCAAATATCGAAATTCCAACCACTTTAGAAGTTAAGCTTAAATACATCACCTTTTTTTTGCTCAGAATAATGGATGTTGGAGCTGTTTGGGGCCACTGGGGGGACATATCGGATCTTAGTGGGCGCCCACGCCCCCAATGGAATACTGTGAAAAAATTTGGCTGCTCTTGCTCTTACGGTTTGGGCTGTGGCCGTATCCCCTTAAAAATCGGTCTTTCATTTTATAATCTTTAGGTATTATTATGGGCAAACATGAAAATCTCTTTAGAAAAATCAAAATTCTTTAAACGCGAAACCAGTTTTCTAGGATACATCGTATCTTATAACGTCGTCAAGACAGACCCAGAAAAAAAATTGACACCATTAATAAGTATCCGCTTCCAAAATATATTCGGGAACTAAGAAGTTTCCTGGGCCTTACGGGCTATTATAGAAAATTTGTTTTAAATTACGCCTTCATAGCGAAACCTCTAACCAAATATCTTGGAGGTCATAATGGCAAAATTTCAAAAAGAATGTCAACAAAAATGTTAATTCAGCTGGATGACCCAGCTATTAAAGCTCTCAAAGAGCTGAAAGAAAATCTCATTGCACAAGTAGAACTAGTTCAACCGGACTATAATAAAAAATTTACCCTGACCACCGACGCTTCGGACGTCGCAATTGGTGCAGTATTATCTCAAGAAGGTAAACCAATTACTTTTATTTCAAAAACCTTGACTAAAACAGAACAAGTTTATGCAACAAATAAGAAAGGAAAGCTAACATCGGGCGGAGCCGAAGTTGATATACCCTTGCAGAATACTCTGTAAATTATATTCTCCAAAATTATTCATATGATGCATTCTTAATACTCATAAAAAATCCCAACTTCCTAACTTTAAAAACACCAAAGTTATGGCATTTCCAATCGTTCAGTTATATGGCAGCTATAAGATATAGTCGGCCGATCCTTATGATTTGGTAGGTCGGATTGATTGGCCAAAAATAAAACCCATAGAAAATCCCAACTTCCTAACTTTACAAACACCAAAGTTATGGCATTTCCGATCAATCAGTTATATGGCAGCTATAGGATATAGTCGGCCGATCCCGGCCGTTCCGACTTATATGCTGCGTGCAAAGGAAAGAAGGGTGTGTGCGAAGTTTCAATTCGATAGCTTTAAAACTGAGAGACTAGTTCGCGTAGAAACAGACAGACGGACAGACAGACGGACAGACAGACGGACAGACAGACGGACAGACAGACGGACAGACAGACAGACGGACAGACAGACGGACAGACAGATGGACAGACAGACGGACAGACGGACATGCTTATATCAACTGATCAAGAATATATATACTTTATATGGTCGGAGATGTCTCCTTCACTGCGTTGCACACTTTTGACCAAATTTATAATACCCTTGCAGAGGGTATAATAAGAAAGAACTTTTAGCCATAGTATGGGCTCTTAAAAATCTAAGAAATTACTTATACGGAGTGATTGGAATTGAAATTTAAGCCGATCATCAACCATTATCTTTGGCAATTTCTGATAAAAATCCTAATATCGAAATGAAACGCTGGTACTCCTTCATAGAAAGTTTCACTCCAAAAGTCATTTATAAGCCCGGTACAACTAATGTAGTTGCAGACGCCTTATCAAGGATTCAGATCAACAACTTAACTGACAGTAACGAATCGGTCTCAGATCAAAACACTCAACATTCAGCAGATAGTAGTTTTGAGAATGTTATACAAGAAACCCGTAAACCCTTAAGCCAGTTTAAGCAACAATTGCTATTAGCAACTGGGAGGTATACAATACATGAGTCGGTTAATATATTCGAAAATACCAGACATATAATAGAATTTGACACTCCCGAAAATTTGATATCAATCTTAAGGGAATATATTCCTCCTAATTTTAAAGTCGGTATTCATTGTACTTTAGAGGACTTTAATAGAATTCAAAAACCACTTAAAGATAATTTTATGAATAAATTTTTGTATACAAGAATATTTGTCCAAGATGTAGAAAATTCTGAAGACAGAGCACTTATAATCGAAGAAACATATTGTAGAGCGCACAGGGGACTAGTCGAAAATTATAAACAAATCAGTAGATTGTATTATTGGCCAAACTTGCAAAATTAAAAGAATATATAAAAAATTGTAAAATTTGCAACGAAAACAAATATAACAGACATCCAATTAAAATTCCAATTGAAAAAGCCCCAATCCCAAGTAAAGAACGCGAAAATTTTCACATTCATGGGCCCAGGGCCTCCAAACCTGGGCGACAATCGGTTTGCGCCGCTTGCCATCAGCCCACCATCAAAAAAAAGAAGACAACCCCAAAAACTGAATATTGCATTCCCTGAACTTCCACCTACCTCAGTTGATAATCCAAGATATATAACAATCGCCTCCATCAATACTGAAAAGACAATTTCTCAATTCTCATGCTTCGCCGTCCACCGTCGAATCTTAGAGACGGAAATTTACTTATACTAGTCAAATCTCAAGCCGATGCTGATAAGTTTATAAATACTACCGAGCTTACTGGTATATGCAAAGTACAGTATAAGCCCCACGAGGCCCTCAATTTTGTGAAAGGGACAGTACCTCTGCGACATTCCAGAAAAAGTAATCGTTGATGAACTTAAAACACAAAAGGTTACGGAAGTTTATAAATTTATGAAATCCTACGATGGTGTATCCAAGCCCAGCGGAGTCATCCTAATAACCTTCGAACTCTATAATCTTCCATCTAAAATCGAAATTTCTTGGCACTCAGTTAAAGTTCGCGAGTACATACCAAACCCCATGAGATGCAAGTCTTGCCAACTCCTCGGCCACACAACCAAAAAATGCGTAAACACCCCAATCTGCGCTGAATGTGCCCTACCACCCCATTCCCCAAACAAATGCACTAAAATCTGCTGTGCCAATTGCTCTGGCGAGCATTCGGCCTCTTCCCGACAATGCCCTAAGTACCAAGAACAAAAAGAAATACTCAAAATAAAAACAGTCATAAAATGCACTATGCGTGAGGCCAAAACAATATTCGAAACAACATCACATAACTCGGTTAATACCGCTTCATATTCTTCTGTAGCCAAAACATCATATCAACATAGCGAAAACGCAAACCAAAACAAAAATGACAAAACTAAAATCGCTTCCACCGACGAAGTCCCGATAAAAAACCCTTCCCCCTCCCCTTCCCCTTCCCCTTCCCATTCCCCGATTCCCCAGTCCCATATCCCCACAACCCCTTATCAGCCGAAGCAATCCAATTCACTTGCTCATAACAAGTATAACTTATCTCCTGCATCACATGCATACTTACAAGAAATCCATGCTGAATATGAAAGCAGCAGCCGAGCAACATCTTTAAATCATAACAAGAGAGAACGCTATAGTCGGGTGCCCCGACTATCAGATACCCGTTACTCAGGTAAAGGGAGTGCGAGGGAGATGGAGATAGAAACTTTGATCACGCATAACTTTTTAACGAATGGTCCGATTTGAAACATTTCTTCTACATTTCGATAGGTATTGATAAACACAATAAAACTGCATTTTTACTTTTCCGAAATATTTAAATTTTTTAAATCGTATATAAGCGATTGTGGGCGTTAAAGGGGGCGTGGCACCATTTTGAAACAAACTTGCGCTGCGTAGGAACTTCTAAAATCTACATGCAAAATGCCAATCTTCTAGCTTTTATAGTTTCCGAGATCTCAGCGTTCATACGGACAGACAGACGGACAGACGGAGAGACGGACAGACGGACAGACGGACAGACAGACGGACATGGCTAGATCGGCTCGGCTAGTGATCATGATCAAGAATATATATACTTTATAGGGTCGGATACGCTTCCTTCTAGCTGTTACATACTTTTGCACGAATACAATATACCCTTTTACTCTACGAGTAACGGGTATAATAAATCAACATCACACAATATTAATTTAAATGCCCACGAACCTGACGATGCCATGAGTGATTCATAGTTTCGTCAATCCAAAACCAAACCAAATAACATCCTCTCTCTCTTCCCACTTATGTCCAATACACTAGTACAATGGAACATGAATGGTTACTTTAACAATTACCACGATTGATAAACAATACCAACCCTGATGTTATTTGCCTTCAGGAAACACATATTAATGCCAACCTTACGAACATTGCTTACCCCAAGCAATTTATTGGATACTTTTATAACTTTAGCTCTATTACCTATGCCAAACAAGGTGTTAGCATACTCGTACGTAAAGACATTCCCCACAAGCCCATACCAATCAACAGCAATACTTCCTCTTTAGGTATTGAAATCCTAGCCCATCCCAAAATCTGTATTTTTAATACATATATACCTCCATCTCAATTAGTAGCAGCCAACGAAATTCTTAAAATAGTAGATCTTTCTAGCAAGCCAATCCTATATGTGGGAGATTTTAATGCTTGGAGTCCATTGTGGGGATCATCTTCGCATAACTCCAGAGGGTTCCAAATAGAGGAAGTCATAAACAAATCAACTTTAACTCTCCTCAATGACGGCTCCGCTACCCATCATTCCACTCACAACTCATTCACGGCTATTGATCTTACATTAGCCTCCGCATCGCTGTTCCCTTTCTGTAAGTGGTCCGTGAAAGACTCTCTTTACGGAAGCGATCACTATCCTTTAAAGACAAAGATTCAGTTTCAAACTAATCCCATAAACATACTGCCATCTCCTAAATTTAAAATAGAGAAAGCCAATTGGGATCTGTACCGCGCCAAATGCAAAGATAAATTTAATTTCCCTGCAACATACGACTTAAATCTGTTTGCCGCCAAAATAATAAAAGGTATCAAAGCCTCAGCTAATGTAGCAATCCCACAAACCAAACCCTTTCTACATCCGCGTAATGTTCCTTGGTGGAGCAAAACTCTGCAAGATCTAAGGCAACAAAAGCAATCTCTTTGGCACGCATACAAACAAACTCAGAGCACCGCTGCTCTAATTTCTTACAGAAAATCGAATGCTCTTTTTAAATACAATGCCAAAAAAACAAAACGGGAATCCTTTGAAAGATTCACTTCGACCAAGAAAATTTGGTCTGACTTAAATCGCTTAATAGGTAATTTCCCAAATACCCTCAGGACAATTAAATATAACAACGAAGTTCTCCATCACTCCGTAGACATTTGCGATTCATTTGGGAACTTTTGGTCAGACTACTCTAAGGACGACAATTTCTCCCACCATTACAAGACTCGTAAAAAAGAAATTCTTTCTCAGGAATACTCACCCACCAAACTGTCGACCGCTTCTACAGACCTTGACTCCAATTTTACCCTTAGTGAGCTTGAATATGCCCTTCAGTATGCGAAAGGGAAAACACCCGGTATAGACCGAATTTCATACCCAATGCTTAAACAGTTACCCTCCGAAGCTAAATACCGCCTATTAGAAATGTATAACGCTATGCTCGCTAGGGGTACCTACCCTCATGTGTGGAAATCTGCCATAATTATCCCTATCTTAAAACCTAACAAACCAACACACGAAATAACATCATTTAGACCTATTTCTTTACTCCCATGTTTAAGCAAGACCCTAGAAAAAATGTTAGCCAAAAGGCTTGGTTCATTACAAAACATAAACTTATCAGCCCCCACCAAACAGCTTTTAAACAACAGCATAGCACTCTTGATTCCCTTCTGCATCTCCACCATTACGCATCGGATGCCCTTTCTACCAAAAATCATGTTACCATATTGGCAACTATTAGAAATGTATAACGCTATGCTCGCTAGGGGTACCTACCCTCATGTGTGGAAATCTGCCATAATTATCCCTATCTTAAAACCTAACAAACCAACACACGAAATAACATCATTTAGACCTATTTCTTTACTCCCATGTTTAAGCAAGACCCTAGAAAAAATGTTAGCCAAAAGGCTTATGTGGTTCATTACAAAACATAAACTTATCAGCCCCCACCAAACAGCTTTTAAACAACAGCATAGCACTTTTGATTCCCTTCTGCATCTCCACCATTACGCATCGGATGCCCTTTCTACCAAAAATCATGTTACCATATTGGCAACTGATTTTGAAAGGGCTTTCGATCGCGTTGGGGTGCATACAATATTGGATCAACTTTCCCGGTGGGGGTAGGTCTAAAGACCTTCAACTTAGCGAAGGCTTTCATGATCAACCGTTCTATCCGAGTAAGAGTTAACAACACTTTATCTAAATTTTATATTCTCCACAATGGCATCCCACAAGGATCGCCCCTCTCTGTGGTATTGTTCATGATCGCCTTCCAGTCCTTAAATAACATAATATTAAGACATAAGCAAATTAAACTGTCAGTTTATGCAGACGATGCCATAATTTTTAGCAAATGTAAGAATACTACTACACTTAATAATAAGTTTAAAGAAATCCTTAATGAAATCCAAATCTGGGGTAACACCTCCGGTGCGACCCTTGCTGTAAATAAATGTTAGGTTTTTCATATTTGTAAAAAACAGCGCTGTACATACCCACCATTATCGTACAATGACATAGATATAGAACGCGTTTCTTTTCTTAAAATACTTGGCCTGACAATTGATAAACGACTCACATTTAAACAACACTGTAGCGAACTTAGGATTAAACTTATCAATAGACTTAACATTATTAAATTCTTAACATCTAAGCGATCTCTTATCCACCGGACCACACTTATACAAGCGACAAGAGCTTTGTTGCTGTCCATAATTGATTATGGCCTCCCCATCTACGGCTGGTGCGCACCATCGAACTTAAGAAAAATCTTACCACCTTATCATGCGGCCGTCAGGCGTAGCATTGGCGCATTTCCAACGACCCCAACTAAATGCATCCTAGCCGAAGCAGGATTACCGGACATTAAAAACAGAGTCGCGCAAACTACATTTAAATTAATACCAAAAATCATGTGCTCAACCAACTCTATTCTGCTGAAGGACTATGAAGTTGCCTCGAAGCACCGTAGGAAATTCAAAGTCCAATCCACGATACGAAGATGTATAACCGTGGAAATTACGCTCCACTGCCATAGACACTACGCTTCATGATTTCCAAAAATCAAGGACTCCAATTACAACGTTTAAGCAGCTATTCGCAGAATTGACCCATAAATACTCCGATAAAAAATGGCTTTACACCGATGGTTCAAAGTCCGACACCTCAACCACCTTTGCAGTGGTTGACCAACACGGATTAATTGTTTCATGGGGTCAGCTACCTCACCACTTCTCAGTTTTTACTGCGGAAGCAGTAGCTATTGTTAAGGCAATTAAATTTGCTCTCGAACTTAAGGGAAGTTATATCATCTGCAATGATAGTCTGTCCACCCTGCAAGGAGTACAAAACTTCTACAATAACAATAACCTTTTATCCGAAATTCGTCACCTCTGCATCAAAAACAATAGCAAAATTAAACTATTATGGGTCCCGGCTCATATAGGAATAATTGGGAACGAGTTAGCCGACAAAGCTGCAAAATTAGCCGGATGGGCTCCGTGCCACACAATCATACCTGGAGTCCAACAAGACATCTGGAAAAGCATCAACAACATTTTGCTGGACATCAAACTGGAAGACTGGTCGTCGTTTAACCACTGGTATAAACAATTTAACCCCGACAAGAAAGACATCAAATTCCCTACTTCGATCAACGGAAGGGAATGCGCCATTCTCACTCGTTTAAAAACCGGACACACAAATCTGACACATAAGCACATCCTTAATGGAGAAAGTCGGCTAAACTGTCCTAAGTGCGGAGAAGAACTATCAGTAAAACATATACTAGATACCTGCGGACACTACCAAAACATCCGAACAAACCTATTCGGTCGCACCCCGCCATCAAATCTATTAACTGACCTAACAGCTACCAACTCCAAACTTGTATTATCTTTCTTACGGATATGTAAAATTATACATCAAATTTAAACACCTCTTTTAATTAACTAATATCCCCTCTCATCAAATGTTAAATCACACATAAAAATGTAACAAAATTGTTATCAATTGTCGAGTCGATGGCCACTGTAGCTAGCCACTCCTTTCCCTAATTTAGTTATTATATTGTAAATGCGATTTATGTATATTAGCTAATACTGAAATAAATAAATAAATAAATATAATAACAAAATTGTATTTTTTTAAATCATCGACTAACAAGAAATTTAATTTGCATCAGCTCTCTTATGATGAGGAGGATTCGTTTCCAATTGGAGCAAAAATTGTTCGTAGGGACTTCTACGTGGATGATTTAATCTCTGGTGGCGAGTCAATTAAAGAGGTTAGGGAAATTCGTCGTCAGGTGAAGGATCTATTGACGCGAGGCCATTTTCCAATCCGCAAATGGTGTTCTAATGATGGACGCGCCCTCGAAAGAGAGTCTGACTGCTGTTACCAAGGCGCTGGGATTAGCCTGGGATCCTTCTTCTGACCAAGTTCTGTTCAACTTTTCTCAATTATCTGTAAATCATCGAGTCACCAAGCGTATTGCACTTTCAACAATAGCCAAATTCTATGATCCGCTCGGTTTAATAACACCGATTGTCACAAAGGCCAAGATCTTTTTGCAATCCCTATGGAATGCTAACGTGGATTGGGATGACACATTACCAGAGCCTATTCTTTCGTCATGGGGGAGTTGACCTCTCAGTTATCGATCGTCCAAAACATGAAATTTTCACGATTCGTAATGCAACCTCAGTCTTCCATCCAGTTGCATGGATTCTGCGATGCTAGCATAGCGGCTTAAGGAGCGTGTTTATACTTGCGGTCGGAGGCCAATGGAGAAGCAAAGGTCCATTGGCTCTGCGCAAAGTCGAGAGTGGCCCCTTTTAAGGAGTTAACAATTCCAAGATTGGAGTTGTCGGCAGCGGTTTTATTGGCGGAGCTTATCGTAAGCGTCAAGGAAATCCCTCCGAGGGATTTCAACGTATTTGTATCCAACAGAATCGCGAAAATTCAGAAGATGACAAAAGGCATGACTTGGCACCATGTTCCAACAAGCTTAAATCCGGCGGATGTCGTATCGCGAGGCTGTACCCCGAGAGAATTGCTGGAGCACTCCCTGTGGGCTAACGGGCCTCCATTCCTGCTGCAAAGCTCGTCAAAATGGCCCTCTCTTCCAAATGCAGTTAAGGATCTTCCAGAACGTCGTTCCGCAGCGCTAGTTGTAACTGTTTGCACTGACATTTCGATCAACTGCAAATTCCTTAACTCTTTTCATAAGTTGCAGGATCATCCTGTTACCAAGGCAATCATCGTATATCCCTAAAGATTATAAAATGAAAGACCGATTTTTAAGGGGATACGGCCACAGCCCAAACCGTAAGAGCAAGAGCAGCCAAATTTTTTCACAGTATTCCATTGGGGGCGTGGGCGCCCACTAAGATCCGATATGTCCCCCCAGTGGCCCCAAACAGCTCCAACATCCATTATTCTGAGCAAAAAAAAGTTGATGTATTTAAGCTTAACTTCTAAAGTGGTTGGAATTTCGATATTTGGTTTTTTCCGAATTTTAGGTTTTGAAAAGGCCTAATTAGAAATCTAAAAGAAATTTTGATATCCCCCATAATTTGGGGGCTACATTTAATATTAACTTTTCGATTTAAAAAATCTAAACCGCTCCTCCGATCAAGATGATTTTTCGCTCAATAGTTATTCTATGGCACAAATGCTTAGGTTTAATTTTTCAAGTTTTTAACATTTTTTAAGTATTTTTAACGAATTTATTTAGATTTTCTAAGTTATTGCGTTGCATTTTGCGGGAGCCTGTCGAGAGAGCGAAACCCAGAGAGCGGATGCCAAGAGAGCGACGGCCGAGAGAGCAACAGCCAAGAAAACTGATGAGGGGGAAGGGTAGTGCTGCAGGGAATGGGAAGGGGAAAGAGGCAATTTAAGTTAAATTTGTTTTGGATTTTAAAAACTTAAACTGCTGCTCCGATCAATATGATTTTCGATCAATAGTCAGTCCTGTGGATCAAATGCTTAGGTTTTATTTTTCCTTTTTGTAGCAGAAGTAAGAGCCCTATTTAATTTCCACCATGGAAGAAAATAGAAAATTACTACAAATTCTGTAAGCAAAGCCAAAATGTTTCCAAGTTAAATATTAATCTTAAGATTCGAACTTTTGACCAAATACGTATGTACATATGTATATTTGGATATGTTTTGATTTGCTTATATGTACAATACATGTACATACATACAATGTGTGTGTATGTTTCTATTCGAAAGTAGATAATGTGCTTAAATACAAATAAAATGATTTATTATACCCGTTTATCGATCAAATGTGGAATCTGAAAATAATACGTTACATTGCTGTTTTTGTATTGGATGCCAATCTTTTACTGTGTGTACAAAGGTTTTCGTTTCATTTAAAACAAGAAATTTGAAAACAACAAATTCCAATTTACAAACAAGTATACATATTTGTGCGCAAATTAAAATTGCATTGATAACATTGTAACTGATAAAAAGTATACAAGCTCACGACTTTTACTTGGATCACTTTCATTTATTATATAGCTCTGCCAGTATCCTTCTGATTCTCTCTCTTGAAGGATCTTCTACAAAGGTTGTTTACACAAAGGTTTTCAAAAAACCCGCAAATAAGAAATAAGAAAGTCCTGACAACCCAATTTCCTAACTCCAAACTAATATTAAGCGAACGAGCAAAAAGTCGTATACAATACAATTTTACAAAGCGTTGGGGCTGAGATGGGTGAAATATTTTTTTTGGATGCACCTGGAGGGACAGGTAAAACCTTCTTGACAAACTTATTGTTGGCAAAAGTTCGAAGTTCAAAAAAAATAGCCCTAGCTGTAGCATCTTCCGGTATAGCTGCTACCCTGCTCAATGGAGGTCGAACTGCTCATTCTACATTTAAACTTCCTTTGGATTTAGTTAATTTAGAAACACCTCAAATTTTTGCCGAAACTCTTTTAAAAATTGGGAATGGGGCCAATCCAACAGTTGATGGAAAAATAGTTATAACATCACGCTTAGGAAATGTAGTCAAAAACGTTCAAGACCTTACATCCAAAATATTTCCTGACATTTCCAACATATCATGTAAAAGCTTAGATTGGCTATCTGAGCGCGCCATTTTGACAACGAAAAATGAAAGAGCAACCACTATTAATAATTTATTGCTAAACTCATTTGATGGTTTAGAAGTCTCCTATAAATCGGTCGACTCTGTTCCTGATGCTGATAATGCTGTTCATTACCCTGTTGAATTTTTAAATTCTTTGAACCCTCCAGGAATTCCTCAGCATAATCGGTCTCTTAGGATTGGAGCACCCGTAATGTTATTGCGAAATTTAAGTCCCCCAAAGTTATGCAATGGGACACGATTGCAGATAAAAGGTCTTCATAAGAATGTAATCGAAGCAACAGTATTTACGGGGTGCGGGAAGGGGGAAACAGTGTTTATACCCAGGATCCCATTAATACCATCCAGTCTGCCGTTTCAGTTTAAAAGGCTACAATTCCCTCTAAAAGTTTGTTTTGCAATAACTATAAATAAATCGCAGGGGCAGACTTTGAAGCTGGCTGGACTAGATCTTAGAGAAGATTGCTTCTCTCATGGACAATTTTATGTCGCATGCTCTAGAGTTAGCTCTGCCAGTAGCCTTATTATTCTCGCTCCTGAAGGATCTTCTAAAAATGTTGTTTACACAGAGGTTTTAAAGTAATCATATTAATTAACATTATTAAACCTAGAAAGTTTCAGTGGAATAGGTCTAATTGGAGATATCACATTAAAAAAACGCGCCAATTTCTCTACCTCAGGGGTGGTGTGGAAATGGGAAAGTTTTGACAACCGTCTGAAAACTAATTTTAAGCGAACGAAGTCGCGCCGGGTACAGCTAGTTATACCCGTTACTCGTAGAGTAAAAGGGTATATTGTATTCGTGCAAAAGTATGTAACAGCTAGAAGGAAGCGTTTCCGACCCTATAAAGTTTATATATTCTTGATCAGGGTCACTAGCCGAGTCGATATAGCCATGTCCGTCTGTCCGTCTGTCTGTCCGTCTGTCTGTCTGTCTGTCTGTCTGTCTGTCTGTCTGTCTGTCTGTCTGTCTGTCTGTCTGTCCGTATGAACGCTGAGATCTCGGAAACTATAAAAGCTAGAAGATTGGCATTTTGCATACAGATTCTAGAAGTTCCTACGCAGCGCAAGTTTGTTTCAAAAAGGTGCCACGCCCCCTTTAACGCCCACAATCGCTTATATACGATTTTTAAAATTTAAATATTTCGGAAAAGTAAAAATGCAGTTTTATTGTGTTTATCAATACCTATCGAAATGTAGAAGAAATTTTTCAAATCGGACCATTCGTTAAAAAGTTATGCGTGATCAAAGTTTCTATCTCCATCTCCCTCGCACTCCCTTTACCTGAGTAACGGGTATCTGATAGTCGGGGCACCCGACTATAGCGTTCTCTCTTGTTTTCATATAAAATACTTGCACGCAGAATCGCAAGCGTTACTTGCCACATTAAGGCAAAGGTATTAGCCAATTGGAGGACGAAAGTTCGGGGCTACCGTCATCAACAAATGCGCCAGATGTTTTCGGATGAAGCCTGTCACTTGGGAGCACGTTATGGGCAGCCTGCCAGCAAATCGAGTTCAGCCTAACCCACCATTTCATACCACGAGAGTGGATTATTGTGGACCATTTTATCATAAGGCAGAGGCCCGCAACAAGGCGCCTCAAAAGTGCTACATCGCCGTCTATGTCTGCTTCTCTACGAAGGCTACGCATTTGGAAGTCGTCCAGGATCTCACAACGGATTCTTTCATCGCAGCGTTGAGAAGATTCACCAGCCTGAGAGCCACTCCGCGCACTATTTGAAGTGACAATGCGACGAATATTGTCGGCGCTAAGAGCGAGCTAAACGAGCTGAAGAATCTATTTCTGAGCGAACCCCACACGGCTGCCATAGCTTCCTCCTGCTTAGCTGATAGGATTGATTGGAAGTTCATACCTCCGCGTGCCCCACATTTCGGTGCTTTATGGGAGGTGGCTGTTAAATCGGCCAAATTTCACTTTTATAGAGCCGTCGGTGCTTCCATCTTGGGCCTCGATGAATTGAGAACTCTCGCTTATGAGATTTCTGCCATCCTTAACTCCCGTCCACTCTGTCCAATTTCAGAAAACGCTGAAAGTCTTGAGGTGCTAACGCCGGCCCATTTCCTGAAAGGTTACAGCTACACAAGGTTTCCTGAGTCTGATATCACGCATCTCCGAGAAGGCCGCCTCAGCAGATGGCAAAGGGTGACACAGATGCAGCAGCAATTCTGGAAGCGGTGGAGCAGCGAGTATTTATCCTTGCTTCAAGAAAGGAGTAAGTGCCGCGTCGAAACATCCAACATCAATGTCGAAAGCATCGTGTTGCTGAAGGAGGACAACCTTCCACCCTTGAAATGGCAGCTGGGGTGCATCCAAGGAGTCGTTCCAGGCGAGGACGGCGTCGTCAGAGTAGCTATGGTCCGTACAGCTACGGGTCTAGTCAAGAGAGCCGTCGCCAAGTTAGCCGTTCTGCCCATCGATTCCCATTTAGTTGGAGCCCTACTTCCTCCAACGGGGGAGTATGTTCGGAGCAGCCCGCCAGCGCCTAGTCTAGTGCGCATAGGTGTATGGCTGAACCTGCAGCGCTCTTGCGCTCTCCTCTTTATATTTGCCTTATCTCGCTAAGCCATCGCGCTACCTATTCAGCGACTACATTTGTAAAACCCGAATTAAAATATGAAGCCAGGCTTTCGGCTGCAGCAGTGCTGATTCGACTGGCAGAATAAACATGACACGCACATAAACTGATAAAATTAAAAGCGTTATTATTATTTAACCTAAGGGTGGCATTTTTGTTGTCTTTCTTGTCTTGCATCGCAAAACGTCATGGAGGTGGTCATCATAAGACTGCAACGTCACATGAGATGGTTCAAAAAGTAAAGAAGCGACTTGAGCGAAATCACCGACGAAGTGCCAATCAAATGGCAAAAGAACTGAAAATATCCGACCGTAGTATCCGCCGAATACTGAAAAATGATCGCAAAGTTAGCCAATATGTGCACCCGTCGACACTGGAAGAAAGTAGCTAAATTTCCTCTGTCACTGTCAGTTTGACAATCCGAAAGCCGAGGTTACGGCCCTCTGCCTATTTGCCGAACACTCTTGGACCGACCACATCGCAGCCGTGCTGCACAAGTTTCACCAAGTCCCAAAAGCGATACCCCAGTGTTAAATTCAAACCCTTTTTTTCTATAGGCGAGCATATCGCTTAGCTTCCCTTGTTCTGGGGGCAAAGCCCTGCATATGTTGCGACAAGCAGCTCGTAGATACGAGGGAGGGGAGTAGCTACAGAACTACACTTTCTGCGTGCCCATACCAATACATAGGCAGCGTCAGATCAGCAGCGGCCGTCCAAGCCGAGCTTTAATTGCTTCTTCAGCGTTCAGCATCCCCCTCTCTCCACCGCATCGTCGCCGAAAGCGCTTTCGTCGCGGGACTGCCTACGGGACTGCTCCCTAAGATTTTGGTAAAAAGTAACGTTCATTTAGATTTGCAAATTTTGAGCAGGCATGGTTAGAGATTTAATAAATACAAAAACCAATAAGATTGCAAACATAAAAGAAAATATGCAAAAGCAAAAACAATGTAAAACATAAAACGCATTGTTTTTACTCTTGCCATGAATCTCAGATACTCTATGACTTTGGTATCAACTTAAATATATTTTAGCCTATTACATTATTACACTTACTACTATAATATTATTATTGTAATGCTTTTCCGCCATATTATCTTTCCCACAGCTCCATTTTCACGACTTTTGAAATGAAATTAGCTTCACTTAATAATAATAATAAATATAATTTAATTGTTAAATATAGTAAATTGCATTAAATCTAAATTTGATAACTTTAATATTATTCCCAACGAACTCTTTTAAATGAATCTATATTATGAATAAATACGAGGTATACAAAATGAACTTCCACTAGTCGGATATAAAAGGGGCATTGCAACATAGAAATATGGTAGGGTATTAGAAGGTCGACTTGACCAAGGGACCATTCTCATCAACATGATCTTTTTCGGATCGAATGGTCACGGCATTGCGGGCATAGAGCGTTGCTGCAACAACACCAACAGCAAGAACAAGAAGTCAACATGTTCTAGGATATTTGTTTCTTCTTAATGATTGTCTTGATTTCTTTTCTATCTGTTTTCCTTTTCTGATTAAAGTGTATATCTATTCCCCTGTTCTCCTTAAGCACGTGAAATCAAATATTATTTACGTACGCGAAGTCAGCACATACGAGTAGTATGAGAGTAACCCACCACCACTTTCCCAAATGAGCAGAATCCTTTAGCAACGGGTGCTGAACTACTATCGTATCGACCATCCGCTGACCTGTGAATTTTTCACCCGTAGCATGCTACAACTGCCGACATAAAGGGCTGCCCTCAGGGCATCATATGCTTTCGGGGGTATGCCCGAGGGTGCAGGGTAGACACTAAAATGTTTAGACTCTCCCAGACGAATTGTTATCGTGGCCGAAAAGCCATGATTGAGCTTGGAGAACAATGAGAGACTCAGGCCATCTGTTCGCGCTGTGCAGGAGCCCTACGTACCGGAAGCCATAACAGGATTCCCCTCGGGAGTCCTATTTCCGCGAGAAGCAAGGCGGCATCGTTGTGGACGACCTAGATGCCATTTGCATGCCCATCGTTTCCCTGACTACGTCGTTTGGTATAAGCGTGAAGGTCACCGGAAGATATGACACAATCTTCTTGCCAATTTGAAGTGGAGCTGGAGCCGTACATCGGATACCTGGATGAGGTGCTGCCGCTGGCCAGCAAAAATCCCGCCATCCTCACCCTGGGCACCAATGCAGTATCCCATATGTGGTTCAGCCAAATCCCAGACAACACTGGGACTAGCTATTAATCGCCGAAGGGGTGAGCTGCTACCCGAGTCGGTTGTAGGAAGCTGTGCCGGCGTGCGTAACGTAGCCAGCCAGGAGTATACGTTCGATATTCACCGAGAGTCCAAAGTGATATCGACGTGACTTCCGCCAACGAAGCAGCATGTATGTGGGCTACATACGATTGGAGAGTTGAACCATGGGAACTGAGTGACCATAACATCATCAGTGTTGTGGTTGCCCCGATCCTAAGCGGTGCAGTTGAGAGCACAGCTCCTGTACCGCAATGGAAGCTCTCCAATGCTAGTTGGCGGAAATTGCTCGGAGGAGCAACCGGGAGGATCGCGGAGCTGGAGGAATATCCGTTGGACGAGAGGTCAGGAGACTGAGGCGAAGGCTACAGGAGGCTCGTCGGAGTAACACCGGCGATGCGGGGCAAGTAGCTACTGAACTGAAGATTATCTCAGGACAGTACAAGAAGCTCATCCTGGCGGTCAAGGAGAAGTACTGGCGAGTCTTCAGTGGGACAGCAAACAACTGAACTGGATGACTTCGTTCAATGGGGACTACTTCTACCGTGACGCTGCCGGGCTTCTTCCAATTCCCAGGCGGAACCCCAAGTCCGACAACTGAACTTGGATGCCTGCAAGAGCAGACGCTCTCCTGGGATGGACGGCATCACAGGCGGCATTGTCAAGGAGGATGGCGTGCCATCCCTCAGTATCTGACGGAGGTGTACTCTCGCTGCCTTTCGGAAGGACACTTTCCTACCGAGTGGAAGCATCCGAGAGAGATACCGCTGGTGAAGGCGCCCGCTAAGGACAGGAGCGACCCTGCTTCCTATCGTGGCATAAGCCTACTACCGGTGCTCGAGAGAATCATGGTGAATCGGCTGAAGGTAGCATCTCCTCAACACCGGATGGCTGCAGGTGGCAGTTTGGCTCTACACCCGGACGTTGCGTGGAGGATGCCTGGAGGCACGTCAAGAGAACAATCGCCGACAGCCGTGCGAAATATGTTCTCGGGATCTTCGTGGGAGTTCAAGGGAGCCTTCGACCATGTGGAATGGAGCGCAGTGCTTGATCGGCTTGTCGGCGTAGGCTGTCGAGAGATCCGCTTGTGAAAAACCTTTTTTTCGGCCGGAATGCAAGCATCGTCAGAAGGTATGAAGTAGCCACAGACCCGGTTACACGGGGCTGCCCACAATCATAGCCATAACAGATGATGTCTCCATTAGTGGCCATGTATTTGGACGACTCTATCGATGGATGGAATTAGCTGCAGGGTTCACCTTTGATGGAGCATCACAAAGCAGTCTTGTGCAAACCTATCACAGTTTGCGAGCGGTTGAATTTTCTCCCGCTTATCTCGGCGCTTCGAGTTCGTCTGGCTGCAGTTACGGCTGCGTTGGCACGCGTGATGCGGGTCGACTGGACGCCGGACGTATGGTGCCCTGCGCGCTATTTGGTGCCTCGGTTTTGTACGAAAAGGTGAGACATAGAAAGCCCCTGGATCGCCTCATCTCGTGCCAAAGACTTATCCTGCTAGGAAGCCTACCGGTATGCCGCACAGTGTCTACAGTGGCACTGCAGGTGCTTGCTGGAGCTCCTCCAATGGATCTTGATGCTCACCGAGCTGTAATAAGGTTCAAAATGGGGAAAAGACGATGATGATGACGACTTGCTACAAGGACAAGACCTATCTGAAGAAGGCGGTTCTAGACGAGCGTCTGCTGAATGAGTGGCAGCTTACATGGGATGGTGCTGAACACGGCCGTGTGACGCAAAAGTTCATCCCAGAGGCAGCGTTCGTCTATAGGCGGAAGGACTTTGGGTTCACTATGCGAGCCGGGTGATAAATATTTTGTTATAGATATTTTCTGAAAACGATATGTCATCGATACGATAGTTTTACATATTTCCACAACCCTGTCCATAGCGAATTAACACCGAACACTTAGCCTGATGGAGCACAAGTGACCAAACTGATTTAATGTATTTATTGTCAATTTCGTTGGTTCTGATATAAGATGAATCTTTTTTAATAGTAAAACATGTGTGACAAATTCCATGCTTACTGGTAAATTAAAGTTATATTGAGTTTTAACCCTACGATTTTAGCTTATCAGGGTATTAGGCATAATTTACAACAAATACAATATAATAAAAATCTATATTTAGATCCGATCGAAAAATAGACATAGCGTTATTGTATATATAAAATATATGCATACAAATCTAAATATACAGTAAACACATTTTTTTTCTGACACCCGTGATTTTCAACTTGATTCACTAATTACTAAACAAAAGAAAGAGCCTTCTCAACTATATTCTCAATAATTGTTTGCCCACCATTCTACTAGACCCTTAACTGGCTTATCAGTTTCGCGTACACGAATACGCCTGGATTTTCTCACAATAATCGTGGCTAATCTGCGCTTACGACGTCCTTATCTAGACCGCGGTGATCCCGTTTTGTAGGGTCGGAGATGTTTCTCTAACTGCCCTGCAATCTTTTGACAAAAATTTGTTTTAACCATATACGATAATACTCAGAGACAAGATAATATTAAAATATATTTAACTGTTTTTAATTTTAGCTCTTAAATAATTTTCAGGGCATCATCAGCCATTATTCTATCAAGCCCATCGCGACAGCGAATCTCGTCTTAAGAAATTATCCTTTATAATTTAGCTAACCTTCTTATTTGCCTATCTCCAAACACAATTTTATCATTTAAATGATTGTTAGGTCCAACATCAGCCATTACTCTGTGACTGCCCTGCAACCGTAAGACAATTTAAACGCGCGCCTAAGGCAAAGGCCA
This sequence comes from Drosophila carrolli, assembly GCA_018152295.1. NCBI lineage: Eukaryota > Metazoa > Arthropoda > Insecta > Diptera > Drosophilidae > Drosophila > Drosophila carrolli. Next base: position 26,378,309 of record JAECXJ010000002.1, on the reverse strand, counting down.
CACTAATCCCAAAATAGCAGGTCATCGAAACTAAGTGAAATCCCGTAGCTCGAGCTGGTCACACTAACCAGGTTAAGTGTTCGGTGTTAATTCGCTATGGACAGGGTCGTGAAAATATGTAAAACTATCTTATCGATGGAATATAATTTTTTTTAGAAATCTTTAACAAAATATTTATCACCCGGCCCCGCATAGTGAACCCAAAGTCCTTCCACCTGTAGACGAACGCTGCCTCTGGGATGAACTTGTGCCTTACACGGCCGTGTTCAGCACCATCCCGTCCGTGTAGCCAGTCGTCATCATCAAGGGGGAGTCCTTTCCTCATCTTGAGCCTCACTGCAGCTCGGTGTGCATCAAGGTCCATTGGAGGAGCTCCAGCAAGCACCTGCAATGCCACTGTGGACACTGTGCGGCATACCGGTAGGCTTCCTAGCAGGATAAGCCTTTGGCACGAGGTTAGGTGATCCAGGGGCTTCCTCTGTCCCACCTTCTCGTTCCAAACCGAGGCACCAAAAAGCGCGCAGGGCACCATGAGTACGGCGTATATGACGCGCTTCGCGCGAGGACTGAGACCCCAGTCGACTCGCAGCACGCGTGCCAACGCCGCCGTAACTCCAGCCAGACGAACTCGAAGCGCCGAGATAAGCGGGAGAAAATTCAACCGCTCGCCAACTGTGATGCCTAGATACCGGCATTTGTCAACGTACGGCAGGCCTGCTCCAGCAAACCGAACCGTAGGACGCCTACTCCGAGATAGAACTCCTTTCAGCAACATGATTACTGTCTTACTGGTTGATACACTGACTCCGACTTCCGATCCCCAGGCTCTAACAACGTCCATAAGCTGTGTACCTTTCTCCTCAATCTGTTGCCTACTGTCTCCCTCAACAAGGAGTAGCAAGTCATCCGCATATTCACTCAAAGCACAGAGTGGCTCTAAGCGCTGAAGTAGCACATCCATTAGTATAGTAGGTTCCAAAGAAATGGACCACTAATGGACCCTTGCGGGCAGCCACATCATATCTGCTAACAATGCTTGCTTTTCAGAGAAGAAGCTTTTCCATAGGTGGATTTCTTGACAGCTAAGCTGATAAGTCGATTAAGAACTGCGCTCCATTCCACATGGTCGAAGGCTCCCTTGAAATCCACAAAGATGCCAAGAACATACTTCGCTCTGCTATCAGCCATTGTTCTTGTGACATGCCTCCAAGCATCCTCCACGCAATGTCCGGGTGTAAAGCCAAATTGCCATCTGGAACCATCTGGTAGTACCTCCTTTACCCGCTTCACCATGAAGCATATGCCACGATAGAAAGTAGGGTCACTCCTGTCCTTTTCGGGCGCCTTCAACAACGGTACCACTCTCGGATGCTTCCATTCATCAGGAAAGTATCCTTCCGAAATGCAGCGAGAAAACAGTTCTGTAAGGTATTGGGGGATGGCAGGCCATACCTTCTTGACAATGCCGCCTGTGATGCCATCCGTCCCAGGAGAGCGTCTGCTCTTTGTCCTGGCGACACACGCAGCCACTTCGGATGAATCCAAAGCCGGTCTAGATACTTCTGGAATGGAGCTGGGTGCTATCATCTGTGCAGCCGGGAAAAAATGGCGAAGCAGCACACTCGCGCTATCGTGCCAAGTGACAACAAGCTCACCATCCGTCCTCGGCAGATATGGTAGACATGCCCCCACGGATCATCTTTGTGCTGTCCCACGAAGCCTCGCCAGCTCTTCGCCTTGACCGCTTCTTGTACTGACCTGAGATAATCTTCAGTTCAGTAGCTACTTGCCCCGCATCGCCGGTGTTACTCCGACGAGCCTCCTGTAGCCTTCGCCTCAGTCTCCTGACCTCTTGGTACCCAGTTCAGGATTCCACCATATTACCTTTCCTCCGGCATTCGGTTGTCTGCGTCCCAGAACTCTGTCGCACACATCGTGGACGATTGAGCGTAAAGCAGAGACTTTGTCGTCCAACGGATATTCCTCCAGCTATCCTCCCGGTTGCTCCTCTGAGCAATTTCCGCCAACTAGCATTGGAGAGCTTCCATTGCGGTACAGGAGCTGTGCTCTCTACTACACCGGTCAGGATCGGTTCAACTCTCCAATCGTATGTAGCTCATATACATGCTGCTTCGTTAGCGGAAGTCACGCCGATATCACTTTAGGCTCTCGGTGAATATCGAACGTATACTCCTGGCTGGCTACGTTAGGCACGCCGGCACAGCTTCCTACAACCGACTCGGGTAGCAGCTCACCCCTTCGGCGATTAATAGCTAGTCCCAGTGTTGTCTGGGATTTGGCCAGCAGCAGCACTTCATCCATGTATCCAATGTAGGGCTCTAGTTCCATTCCGAATCGGCAATTGACGGAGGTCAAAAAGATCGTTCCGTACCTTCCGGTGACCCTCACACTAACACCAAACGCCGATGTCAAGGGAACTATGGGCATGCATATGGCATCTGGGTTGTCTGCTACAATGGCTGCCTTGCTCCTTGCGTCCGGAAATACACGCATTCCCGAGGGGAATCCCGTAATCCTCCAGTAAGAGTCTACGTAGGGCTCCTGCACCAGCGCGAACAAATGGCCTGAATCCCTCATTAAAACTCCGAGCTCAATCATGGCTCCTCGCCCACGACCTCAGTTCGATTGGATGAGACTAAACATCTTCAATGTCTAGCCTGCACCCGCGCTAACACCGCTCCGTATATCGGGCATACCCCCGAAAGCCCTTTATGTCGGCAGTTACGGCAGTCCACCGGGTTGGTGCACCTCGCTGCGTTGTGTCCGGTCTGTCCGCACTGGCGGCACACGTTCTCCTTAAACCGGCATTTTTCATTCTTGTGATCGAAATCGACGTACCTGTGGCAAGCATACGTCCCCACCTGGGACCGGCATCGGTATAAAAACCATGATTATATATAAATGTTTGTTTTTGTTTTATTATAATTTCATATTTTATTTCATTTTAAATGTTCTGCTCCAAGTTGTGAGTACGGTATGCGCCTAGGAAAGAGTGGATCAATACCTAATGCTGCCACACGGATGGAGCAGTAATTAATTAATTATTACAAGTATAAACAGCATTTTTTGAATTGGCGCCTTCCTGTTCAAAAGTTACCCGCCAAATTTGGATGGGGAACTAACTGGGAATTTTCGGAACGGCAAAACCTTATGGACCATACGTTCAACGGATGGTGAATGGTGGATGGAGCTCTGTGCGAAGAGGGCATTAGCCTGATGGAGCACAAGTGACCAAACTGAGGAACTTGCTCTGCGCCGGCTAGTGTGAGCAGCTGGAGCTACGGGATTTCGCTTAGTTTCGATGACCTGCTATCAAAATCTCGGGATTTTCGCTGATGTGGGATTAGTGTGGCCAGCTGTCCTTTGCTTAAGGCGAGCTTTTAAATTGTCATGTGCGTCAAATTAGCGTCGGTGACTTAGCGTCGATGACGGAACGGTGGAATTTGGAACATTGAGGATGTTTTTATTTTCTCTATTTTCTTGCTATTTAAGCACGTAATTGAAAACTTTTAGATGCAAAAATATTAAGAAAAGAAAAATGTAACTATATATGTAAGATTTAAGCATATTGGAGGTCTGGAAGTATTTCAAAAACGCATTCGAAAAATCGACTCCCCATACCTTGGAGAATATCTCAACTCACAGAGCGTGTGCCAAGTTGCACGCTACATCAGCTTAAAGGACGTTTCTTCAAGGATATAAACTTAAAATTTTATAAAAATCAAACCCACAGTTTTTGAGAAAATCGCTTAACAGTGGGCAAGCGTCTGAATCAGCCCATACAAAAGGAGGACTACAAAATTGAATTGCAAATAAAGTCCTTCACAGAGCGTGTGCCAAAATGCCGTGTATATAGGCGTATGCAGGGATGTTTTACTAATGTTTCTGGAAAATTTAATAAAAAAATTTCCCACAGTTTTTGAGAAAATCCTATAACAGTTTGCGTAGTTTAAAAGTAAAAGTGCATCCCACTATATTACTTGAACTAATCGTTAGCCATTGCATGAACCAACTTATTTTCTGTCGTTTAAAATACCTATCGACGCTAACCTTTGAAAAATTCCTACGCCCCTCACAGAGCGTGTGCCTAATCGGGAGATATTTCAAAAAACTGATAGGCAATCGAACTAACTTTGAGGAAAGTTTCAATCAATTTGAACCCACAGGTTTTTTGGAATCGAAACTTTCTCAAAAACACTTGGATGGCCACACTTGAGACGTTACAGACAGCAACCATCAAAAATACCAATTCGACACTAACATTTGAAAAATTCCTACGCCCCTCACAGAGCGTGTGCCAAATCGGGAAGTATTTCAAAAAATTAATAGGCAATCGAACTAACTTTGAGGAAAGTTTCAATCAATTTGAACCCACAGTTTTTTTGGAATCGAAACTTTCTCAAAAACACTTGGATGACCACACTTGAGCCGTTACAAACTGCAACCATGACAGCAACTATAAAAATACCAATTCGACGCTAACTTTTGAAAAATTCCTACGCCCCTCACAGAGCGTGTGCCAACTCAGGATATATTTCAAAATATTTGATAGGCAATCGAACTAACTTTAAAGGAAGTTTCATTCAATTTGAACCCACATTTTTTTGGAAGGAAGTTTCAATCAATTTGAACCCACAGTTTTTTTGGAATCGAAATTTTCTCAAAGACAATTGACGCAATGTGCGCAGCCCTCGTTAGACTTTACGGGTCTTGCAACACAACATTTTTGACTTTCAATTGAAAATGAACAGCCAAAAAAAAAAAGAAGGATGAAAGCCAGGGAAGGAAGAAGGAGGAAGGCCCGGAAACAACACAAATATTAAAATTTGAAAGATGCTCGGTAAGAATATTATTGTATATATAAACAAAGATATTAATAATTATTATTTTTGCAGAACTTCACATTTCATTTTGGGTGCGCTCTGAAGAGGAAAAATGAAAGGTCCTCTTCAGAGAGCGAAGAAGAAGATCCTTGCCCCCGCCGCCGTGGCAACAGGAGGGCTAAATCCGCCAAAACGTGGAAGATTCCGTAAAAAATTTAAGGCTGGATGATGAAGCGCCGGGCCCCAGCTCGAAATAATATTTTGTGAAAAATTTAAATAACAATAAAATATAAATAAATACTTATCTTGGAATTATTTGTTCTTATTACAGCCTCAGCTAAAAAACAATTAATATTTTGTTAAAATATTCATAAATAAATACATGTTCTTGGAACTACTTGAATTGTAGAAACCGTTGTCTTCTTTGGCGCGTATCGAAACTGATTCTATAATTCCTAGAAGGCGACCTATTCCTAGAATCCAAAGTGCTCGTTCTCTCTGAAGAGCGAGACCGCAATATTGGCGAGATGGCGTTGCCAGACCTTTTGAAAAACGGCATAAAATAAACAAACGCTTTTGAAATACACCATTTTCGAGGGTATGCAAATTTCTTTTAATATTAACAATTCTTAAAATTTTTTTTGGGATTACCTTAACATTGGTAATTTCTAGCTAGTTTGATTACAATTTTTAAAAATAAACAAACGTTTGCAAAAATATAGAAGTTTTTGAAATACATCATTTTAGTGGCTTCGTTGATTATTGATCACAATGTGGCCAATCTTCATGGAAATGATCTGTAAGACGGAAATCAAGTTAGTAAACAACCAAGAGTTAAAATGATTCTTTACCTTGTAACATCCTCGAGCTCCATGGTGATTTTTTCACGTAAACTGTGATGAAAAGATATTTCCTTCCAAATTCTTACCGAATAGGTCTAGGAATAGGTCGCCTTCTAGGAATTATGGAATCAGCTTCGATACCCACCAAATAAGACAACGGTTTCTACAATTCAAGTAGTTCCAAGAACATGTATTTATTTATGTATATTTTAACAAAATATTAATTGTTTTTTAGCTGAGGCTGCAATAAGAACAAATAATTCCAAGATATGTATTTATTTATATTTTATTGTTATTTAAATTTTTCACAAAATATTATTTTGAGCTGGGGCCCGGCGCTTCATCATCCTGGCTCAAGTTTTTGACCGACTCTTCGACGTTTTGGCGGGGTTTAGCCCTCTTGTTCCGGCGGCGGGGGGGGGGCGAGGATGTTCTTCTTCGCTCTCTGAAGAGGACCTTTCATCTTTCCTCTTCAGAGCGCACCCAAAATTAAATATCAAGTTCTGCAAAAATAATAATTATTAATATCTTTGTTTATATATACAATAATATTCTTACCGAGCATCTTTCAAATTTCAATATTTGTGTTGTTTCCGGGCCTTCCTCCTTCTTCCTTCCCTGGCTTTCATCCTTCTTTTTATTTTGGCTGTTCATTTTCAATTGAAAGTCAAAAATGTTGTGTTGCAAGTCCCGCAAAGTCAAACGAGGGCTGCGCACATTGCGTCAATTGTCTTTGAGAAAGTTTCGATTCCAAAAAAACTGTGGGTTCAAATTGATTGAAACTTCCTTCCAAAAAAAATGTGGGTTCAAATTGAATGAAACTTCCTTTAAAGTTAGTTCGATTGCCTATCAAATATTTTGAAATATATCCTGAGTTGGCACACGCTCTGTGAGGGGCGTAGGAATTTTTCAAAAGTTAGCGTCGAATTGGTATTTTTATGGTTGCTGTCATGGTTGCTGTCATGGTTGCAGTTTGTAACGGCTCAAGTGTGGTCATCCAAGTGTTTTTGAGAAAGTTTCGATTCCAAAAAAACTGTGGGTTCAAATTGATTGAAACTTTCCTCAAAGTTAGTTCGATTGCCTATTAATTTTTTGAAATACTTCCCGATTTGGCACACGCTCTGTGAGGGGCGTAGGAATTTTTCAAAATTAAGCGTCGAATTGGTATTTATTGATGGTTGCTGTCTGTAACGGCTCAAGTATGGCCATCCAAGTGTTTTTGAGAAAGTTTCGATTCCAAAAAAACTGTGGGTTCAAATTGATTGAAACTTCCTTCCAAAAAAATGTGGGTTCAAATTGATTGAAACTTCCTTTAAAGTTAGTTCGATTGCCTATCAATTTTTTGAAATATCTCCTGAGTTGGCACACGCTCTGTGAGGGGCGTAGGAATTTTTCAAAAGTTAGCGTCGAATTGTTATTTTTTTATTGTTGCTGTCATGGTTGCTGTCTGTAATGGCTCAAGTGTGGCCATCCAAGTGTTTTTGAGAAAGTTTCGATTCCAAAAAAACTGTGGGTTCAAATTGATTGAAACTTTCCTCAAAGTTAGTTCGATTGCCTATTAATTTTTTGAAATGCTTCCCGATTTAGCACACGCTCTGTGAGGGGCGTAGGAATTTTTCAAAAGTAAGCGTCGAATTGGCATACGCTCTGTGAGGGGCGTAGGAATTTTTCAAAAGTTAGCGTCGAATTGAGCTGTCTGTAACGGCTCAAGTGTGGCCATCCAAGTGTTTTTGAGAAAGTTTCGATTCCAAAAAAACTGTGGGTTCAATTTGATTGAAACTTTCCTCAAAGTTAGTTCGATTGCCTATCAGTTTTTTGAAATACTTCCCGATTTGGCACACGCTCCTCGAGGGGCGTAGGAATTTTTCAAAAGTTAGCGTCGAATTGGTATTTTTGACGGTTGCTGTCATGGACTGGACAATTTTGTGATGGTTGCTGTCTGGAACGGCTCAATTGTGACGTGATTATGGTAAAGTATTGATTTCAAGAAAACTGTGGGTACAAATTGATTGAAACTTTCCTCAAAGTTAATGCGATTGCCTATCAATTTTTTTTAAAATATCTCCTGACTTGGCACACGCTCTGTAAGGGGCGTAGGAATTTTTCAAAGGTTAACGTCGATTGGTATTCTAAACGACAGAAAATAAGTTGGTTCATGCAATGGCTAGCGATTGGTTCAAGTAATAGAGTGGGCGGCACTTTTATATCCCTTTAAACTACGCAAACTGTTATGCGATTTTCTCAAAAACTGTGGGAAATTTTTTAATCAAATTTTACAGAATCATTACTAAAACATCCCTACATACGCCTATATACACGGCATTTTGGCACACGCTCTGTGAAGGACTTTATTTCCAATTCAATTTTGTAGTCCTTTTTTGTATGGGCTGATTCAGACGCTTGCCCACTATAAAGCGATTTTCTCAAAAACTGTGGGTTTAATTTTTATAAAATTTTAAGTTTATATCCTTGAAGTAACGTCCTTTAAGCTGATGTAGCGTGCATCTTGGCACACGCTCTGTGAATTGAGATATTCTCTAAAGTATGGGGAGTCGATTTTTCAAATGCATTTTTGAAATACTTCCAGACCCCCAATATGCTTAAATCTTACATATATAGTTAGGATTTTCTTTTCTTAATATTTTTGCATCTAAAAGTTTTCAATTAAGTGCTTAAATAGCAAGAAAATCAAAAAATAAAAACAGCCTCCGTGTTCCATATTCCACCGTTCCGCCATCGACGCTAAGTCACCGACGCTAATTTGACGCACATAAAAACTTTAATCTTTCCAGTGTGACCAAAAGTTTGAAAGTTCATCAGATTTTAGCGTCTACGTTTACGGTCGTACTGTCAATCAGCTGGATTTGTTGACAAGCAGTTAAAATTCAAATATCGTATTTGCGGGAAAGAGCCTCTAAAAGCCATTATCAAATACCTTGGCAAGACAAGTCTGCCGCTGTACAAAGAAATTAAAAAACAATACAATTTAAATTTAACAGTTGTTTTTTTTAATTTACTGATAATTATTTGCTAATTTAAAGTTCATATCTGCACTTTTATTGTGTTTTTTCGTACATTCTGGACCTAAAAAACATTTTGCTCTGTTTGATAAAGAAAAATCAAAGGTGATGAGGAAATTGAGGTCAACTACGACACTGTCAAACGAACTCTACAAAGAATAAGGCAGCCATTCTTGCCAAAGTCTCCAACAACGCCAGAAAGCGTTCGTTTAATGTTTGAAGATGAAAACGTCATGAACCTATTTGGTATGACCAAAGGAAATTCTCCAAAATGTTTTTTCAAAAAAGTACACGTATCAAGCTCATTAGCGTACTGTATTTTTTCTTCGGACAAGATAATTGGCTTAATTGAAAATAAATTTGAATAGCAAAATCGTAATTACCTCATTGATGCCACTTTTAAAGTACGTCCTTTTGGAGATTTTAAGCAACTTTTAATAATTTACATTAAACATATGCAGAAGGTAAATTATTTCTTTTAATTGGTATAAATGATTATTTTATTTTTCTTATTGCTTTAGATAACGCCGTTTATATTCGTATTGATGACGCGAAAAACTGAGTTGTGCTATCAGCACTTGTTTTTGTATATTGATTCCAACATTTGTTGCTTAAAAGGTGCATCTTTTATTTCGAACTACGAAAAAGCAATGCGTAACGCTCTAAAAAAATTGCATCCTTCAATGAATTTCTTTGCTTGTTGGTTCCATTTTACACAAGCACCCCAAAAAAATCCAAAAAAGTCGCCCGGATTTGAAAAAATGCTAACTTGCAATAAACATGCATATGTGCTCTTTCTCAAGTTTTTGTATTTACCGCTTCTACCAGCTACAAAAATAGTCGAAGCATTTAATATGTTGAAATGCCAAGCAAAATCTTTAGAAAAGAAGATGTTTTCTCCATTTTTAACATATTTTGAAAAACAGTGGCTTAAAAAGGTTGGTTCTATGTTATAATTATAACTTTTGTATTGGTATTAGTTTTTTGGTTTATTATTTCTTAGGAAGGACCCGAGAACATATCGGTTTTTAAGCGTTCAACTCAAACCACCGGGTCTGTTGAAGCGCATAATTTGAATTTAGGCAATAAGATTCGAGCAAAAGGACATTTTTTCAAATTTGTACAATGTTTAATTGATGCCGAATTTGAGAAAAGCCGGGAATTCGCCCTCCTGTTCCAAAACGGCGGTGTTGGAAATCAACCAATAACGAAACAGTTACGTGTAAGTATATGTTATTTTATTAAGAGATAACTATACAAAGGAACAATTATTTTTTTCAGAATCGTGCTCAAAAAATCATGGACGCAATGGAGTTGTTTGATATTGGAGAAATAGATATTCAGGGATTTTTAACTCGCACGGTTTCGCTAAACGATCCTCTTGAGAAGAAGGATATCTTTAACAGTGTGGATGACATGGAAACTAATTCGTCTGAGCTAAATTCTTCAACATCATCTATTTCCTCAGACGGTGCCAATTTAAGTCAGTTGTCGGATACTGCTATTGTCCAAATGAACCCATGTAATGTGTGCCTATTGAATCCTAAATCTGTTTTGCTGCGACCATGTAATCATGTTAATGTCTGCGGCATATGTTGGGATAAAATTGTCGAAAATAATTCCTTGAAAGATAATGACATTGACGATGATGAAAGTGGAAATTTAAAACCGAAATGTCCCAGCTGTAATCAGCCTTGATGAGGCAATTCGAAATGTTTTTATTTACAATTAAATAAGAAGTCTTAAACAACTAAAATGCTGTCAAAAACAAAAAGTTTGAAGTAATACCTATAAATACAAGGTTTTTCTTTGAATTGGGACGACATGATCCACGGCGGGGTCTACAAGGAGGTAAAATATTTCTTTTTTAAACGTCACATCTCCGCGCGGAGATATGTCGTTTGCAGAAGGGCGGAGATATGTCGTTTTTATACGACATAACTCCGCGTTGATCAGCGGGGGAGTTATGTCGTCTCAAAACGACATATCTCCGCGCTTCTGCAAACGACATATCTCCGGGCGGAGATATGACGTTTAAAAACGAAATAATTTCGCACGGAGATCTGTCGTTTTTAAACGTCTTATGTCGCGCGGAGATATGACGCTATGCCCGCTTGCTTGGAAAATGATACTTTTCTAGCGCCATCTGTTGGATGTTGTGAGAGAGTGTACTGCGTTGTTACTAGAGTTAAGGAGAGAATAGGAGATATCGGTAGGACAGCTGCGAGAGAGCAACAGTGGCAAGTGTCAACTGTCTCCGCTTTCACCCTGAATTTGACCGCCACTTTTCCGGCGGCGTGTTCGTTCCTTTTCGTTTTGACAGCAGCAGAGTGAAGTCATAAGTTAGCAGTGATAAATTAAAGCTCGAAAAGTACACGCGAGTGATCTCACTTTAATGGCAAAGGAAAGGAGTAAAACAATTTGGCTTTGAGCCGCATAAAAAGGGTGAGAAGAAAAAAATGAGTTTATAGGCAGATGTGTGATTCTTTTTGGGGGGTTTTATAGGCAACCGTAGAATGATGTTTGAAGGTCACAAAGAAGAATAAAGGCGAGTTCGATTGAGATGAACGGGCGCCTGCGCAGTCCACAAAACCAGCGACCAACCTCAACGCCTGCGTTTCAACTCAGAGCAGCAGCGCACAAGGAAGGGCGCAACTAAGTGTCCATTTTTATTTCTATCTTTAATTTTCCTCGCTAACCGGTGCGTCAGCCCCAAATTTATAAAGCCAAGAAAGTGAGCTAGGCGACCATCGAGCTGGTTAATCGAGGCGAACAAAACTCAGGTTCGATCGAACCGAAATTACCAGTGTCGCTTTGCCGGAGTGCGCATACGACGTCGCGGCTATGGTCTGCGTTTTTGAAAGTAATTCTCCGGGAGTTAAAAAGACAATATTCAAGTCAAGAAAATCCCGGTCTGAAGGTCAACCGGAGTACCCGCCACAGAGAAGCGGGATGTGTAGGGTTCAAATTCTGTTTAAGTTATGCAATAAGTGTACGTTCGTCAAAAAGAGAGAAGAAGAAGGGTTAATTTTATTTTGTCAGATAATGCAGTGCTGAAGCCACCAGAAGATGCTCACGGGCTGTACATAACCGATTTTCTAATTTCTTCTGGTTTTAAAAATGTATGTCTGTGTATGTGTATGTGTCTCCTTAATTAACCTTATTTAGCCATCGTCAACGAGGAAAGCGCTTTCGTCGGTGGATTGACATAAGTGTGGTGAGTTTTTAAAAAGAAAATCTATATAAAATCCCATAAGAAAAGTCGAATAATTAAAATCTAGAATGTTAACCTAAAAGGAAAAAAACGAATATGGAGAAATAAAGAAACAAAAAAAAAGTAAATTACATTAAATTTAGATTGAACCGAGAGCTGGTTATGAATAACGTGATGCATCCTTCCGTTTAGATAGTAAAAATAAAGTTAAAGTCAAAATTGAATTAAAAACAAAAAAAAAAAGGAAAAATTAGTTAAATAAAATGTGAAGATTTTCAAAGCAACTCTCTCCCTATGCCTTAGTTAACCATTGTTTTTATCAACCAGCAAGTTTTTTTAAATTGCCTTATGCACCCAATATTTCTCACATTTTAACATATATACAGGGTTGCCCATATTCGACGGACCCATGTTTTTTTTTTAAAAATCAAAGAAAAAAATAAAAATTTGGCGGTTGGCAATCTTAATCATTTAATTTGTTCCAAGTAGATTTGTTTACATCAATTTTTGAATATGATATCTTTCAAATGGCCGCCTCTGGCGTTGATGGCGTATTGTGCCCTTTTTGCAGCATTTTCCATCGTTTTCGCCAACATTTCGGCCGGAATAGCGGCTATTTCTTCACGAATGTTGTCCTTGAGCTCTTCTAGGGTCCTTGGCTTGTTAACGTAAACCTTTGACTTCAAATATCCCCACAAGAAGACGTCAGGCGGCGTCAAATCGGGCGAACGCGGTGGCCAGTCCAAATCACCACTTTTCGACATCAAACGGCCCGGAAACAATTTCTTCAGAAAATCGATTGTTATGCGACTTGTGTGCGGTGGAGCGCCGTCTTGTTGAAACCAGAACTGCCTCATACGCTTTCGACGAATAATTGGCATCACAAAAAGTGGACCGAGCCATGCCCAACTGCTGAGAACGGCGTTTTGGGATGTTCTTGGGGACCTCTCAACACTGGCTCGTACGGCAGCGATATTCTCGTCCGATCGCCTTGGTCGACTTTTATTTGGCCTCTTCGGATTAGAAAGAGCCTCACCAGTCGTAAATTTTTCGTATAAACGCTTAATGGTGTTCTTAGAAGGCGCACTTTTCACATTTTTTTAATTTTTTAAAAGCACGTTGAGTTTTCACAATTGACTTGTTCTGTTGAATGTAAATTTCAACTATTTCAGAGCGCTCGCGTGGCGTGTATTGTTCCATGGTAAAAATCTGCTTGGACTGACGCTTCAAACGCGGTATGTCATTAAGCGATCTGGCATCTCTGTCAAAAGTTATGGCGTCGTCAGATGGGTCCGTCGAATATGGGCAACCCTGTATGTATATTTATTGTTTATATTTATACCCTTGCAGAGGGTATTATAATTTCAGTCAAAAGTTTGCAACGCAGTGAAGGAGACATTTCCGACCCTATAAAGTATATATATTCTTGATCAGCATCACCAGGAGAGTCGATCTAGCCATGTCCGTCTGTCCGTCCGTCTGTCCGTCCGTCTGTCCGTCTGTCCGTCCGTTTCTACGCAAACTAGTCCCTCAGTTTTAAAGCTATCTGCTCGAAACTTTTCCAAAAGTTGTCTTTCTATTGCAGGTAGTATATAAGTCGGATCGAGCCGGATCGGGCGACTATATCATATAGCTGCCATATAACTGAACGATCGGAAAAGCCATAACTTTGGTGTTTTTAAAGATAAGAAGTTGGGATTTTCTATGGGTTTTATTTTTGGCCAATCAATCCGACATACCGAATTTCATAGGGATCGGCCGACTATATCTTATAGCTGCCATATAACTGATTGATCGGAAGTGCCATAACTTTGGTGTTTGTAAAGTTAAGAAGTTGGGTTTTTCTATGGGTTTTATTTTTGGCCAATCAACCCGACATACCAAATTTCATAAGGATCGGCCGACTATATCTTATAGCTGCCATATAACTGAACGATTGGAAATGCCATAACTTTGGTGTTTTTAAAGTTAGGAAGTTGGGATTTTTTATGAGTATTAAGAATGCATCATATGAATAATTTTGGAGAATATAATTTACGGAGTATTCTGCAAGGGTATATCAACATCGGCTCCGCCCGAAGTTAGCTTTCCTTTCTTGTTATTTATTTATTTTACGTATGTCTTTTTACGGTTTAATTTAAGTAATGGTTTATATTCCTAGCTGTTAATAAAATTTTATAATGTTTTGCTAAGTTGAAAAAGTGGCCGCAGCTAGCGTTGTCTTGTAATGTAGGGTAGCACTTGGTGAAAGGGGTCGCTCAGGCTGTCAAGCGCTGAGGATATGAGCGACCATTGGTGGGCAAGACCAGGACCTCCACAACATCCAAGGAGGCGAAAAGAAGAAAAGGAGAAGTCAGCCGAAATGGAGAAGTAGGGAATATAAAGTGATGATCTAATGTGTGTGTTTCTCTAACCCGGTTTCAGTTTGGTGATGCACGCGAGTATCTATGTATTATTAGGGAAGGCATTCCGAGGTATCAGCACACCATCACACCCATAGCCGAAGAGCCAGAGCCAAAAAGAAGGGCTTTTGTTCTAAGACAAAAAAAAAAAATTATGATACATTTTTGTCTTATTTTTTAAGACTTCAAATAAATATATATTTCGGGAACGGCTAAACGGATTTTGATAAAACGTTCACTAAAACATGGACGAATGCTAATTTCGGCAAGCCGAAGTTTTAAATACCCTTGCAGAATTTAAAAATTGATGTCAATAGCTTATACACTGCGCACTTTTATGTAATTATATAGGACGGAAGCTAACTTCGGCAAGCCGAAGTTTTAATACCCTTGTTGACTTTGCCGAAATTGCTAAAATTGAAAAAGTAGCGAAAGGAATAAGGTATACATAAATATATTAGATTTGCATAGTTGCATGTCAATAGCTTTTATACTGCAAAAATGTCTTATAAAAATAGAAAAAAAGCATATTTTCGCAGCCTTTAACAATTTTTCCTACGGAAGCTATAAGATTTAGACGTCCGATCGGCAAGCGCTTTTACCCTGATCAAGATATACGTAAATAAATAAGACTTGCAAAAATTGATGTCAATAGCTTTTACACTGCGCGGAATATCATTAATTCTTGCAAGGTATATCCGATTGTTCCTATGGGAGCTATAGGATATAGACGTCCGATCGGCATGCGCTTTTACCCTGATCAAGGTATGCATAAAAAAATAAGATTTGGAAATATGTATGTCAATAACTTTCACACTGCGCGAAATATCTGCAATTCTTGCAAGGCATATCCGATTGTTCCTATGGGAATTATAAGATATAGACGTCCGACGATTTTAAAACATGATCTGCGTACACATGTTTCAGGACGTCTGTGAAAGTTTCAGGTCGCTAGCTTTTAAACTGAGCTCGCAAACGGTATTGAAACAGATGGGCATGGCTATATCGACTCCCCTATTGATTCTGATAAAGAATATATATACGTTATGGGGTCGGAAACGTCTCCTTCACTGCGTTACAAACTTCTACCCTCTGCAAGGGTATATTGATCAGCAAAGGAAGGGTGATAGTGGGATAAATATTAGGATGTATATTAGAAACAATTTAAAACTATATAGCGGCAATTGTCTAAATATCGAATAACTATCTATGATTCACAGTGGTAAGTGTTTTGAATATGCTGCCGTGTGGCCATTCACTTAACAAAGTTTAATTCCAAAGAAAATGTGGATACGAATTAACAATTTTCATCAAAGTTTGTTTGATTGCCTATCAATTTTTTGAAATGTCTCCTGAGTTGACACACTCTCTGTGAGGGGCGTAGGAATTTTCAAAAGTTAACGTCGAATTGGAATTTTTTGATGATTGCTGTCATGGACGGGATAATTTTGTGATGGTTGCTGTCTGGAACGGCTCAAGGTTTTTGATTTCAAAATTGTGGATAGGAATTGATTTAAAATTAGTACGATTTTTTAGCAATTTTTAAAAATATCTCTCGACTTGGCACACGCTCTGTGAGGGGCGTAGGAATTTTTCAAAGGTTAAGCCTAGTATTCAGATCGACGAAAACCGTACGCCAGTCATGAGAGAGAGCGAGAGGCAAACAGCTGGCGTTCACTTTTCGTCGGGCCTTTTTTTCACCTCGGTCCTCAGATCGACGAAAAAAATACCCGAAAATTGCATAGCGTTGCCAGTCTGCGAAAATGAACTTTGGGTGAAACCTAGCGAAAAGATTAAAAAATTTCATCTTTTGGCGTGCGCTTCTCACTGAACATTATAAGAAATGGAGGGAAAAACTCAAAAAACTCACAAAAGTCGATTGCAGGAGTTTACATGTGAGGACAAAATAACATTAATACTATCTGGAGTGCCTCTTGTCAGAGCAAAATGTTTTTTAGGTAAAGCCTAGTATCCAGATCGACAAACGATTACGCCAGCGTAAAAACTTTAATCTTTCCAGTGTGACCAAAAGTTTGAGAGTTCATCAGATTTAAGCGTACTACGGTCGTACTGTCAATCAGCTGGGTTTGTTGACAAGCAGTTAAAATTCAAATATCGTATTTGCGGGAAAGAGCCTTTAAAAGATATTATCAAATACCATGGCAAGACAAGACTGCCGCTGTACAAATAAATTAAAAAACAATACAATTTAAATTTAACAGTTGTTTATTTTAATTTACTGATAATTAATTGCTAATTTAAAGTTTATAGCTGCACTTTTATTGTGTTTTTTCGTACATTCTGGACCTAAAAAACATTTTGCTCTGACAAGAGGCACCCCAGATAGTATTAATGTTATTTTGTCCTCACATGTCAACACCTGCAATCGACTTTTGTGAGTTTTTTGAGTTTTTCACTCCATTTCTTATAATGTTCAGTGAGAAGCGCACGCCAAAAGATAAAATTTTTTAATCTTTTCGCTAGGGTTCACCCAAAGCTAATTTCCGCAGACTGGCATCGCTATGGAATTTTCTGGTATTTTTTTCGTCGATCAGGAGACCGACGTGAAAAAAAGGCCCGACGAAAAGTGAACGCCAGCTGTTTGGCTCTCGCTCTCTCTCATGACTGGCGTACGGTTTTCGTCGATCTGGATACTAGGCTTAAAGAATGTACGAAAAAACCTAATAAAAATGCAGCTATGAACTTTAAATTAGCGAATAATTATCAGTAAATTAAAAAAAATTGTTAAATTTAAATTGTATTGTTTTTAGTTTCTTTGTACAGCGGCAGACTTGTCTTGCCAAATACCTTAATAATATCTTTTAAAGGCTCTTTCCCGCAAATACGATATTTGAATTTTAACTGATTGTCAACAAACCCAGCTGATTGACAGTACGACCATAGCACGCTTAATTCTGATGAACTCTCGAAAAACTTTAATCTTTCAAGTGTGACCAAAATTTCGAGAGTTCATCAGAATTAAGCGTGCTACGGTCGTACTGTCAGTCAGCTGGGTTTGTTGACGAATAGTTAAAATTCAAATATCGTATTGCGGGAAAGAGCCTAGAAAAGATATTATCAACTACTTTGGCAAGACAAGTCTGCCGCTGTACAAAGAAATTAAACAACAATACAATTTAAATTTAACAACTGCTTTTTTTTAATTTACTGATAATTATTTGCTAATTTTAAGTTCTTAGCTGCACTTATATTGTGTTTTTTCGTACATTTTTAACCTAAGAAACACTTTGCCATGACAAGAGGCACCCCAGATAGTATTAATGTTATTTTGTCCTCACATGTAAACTCCTGCAATCGACTTTTGCGGGTTTTTTTTATTTTTTCCCTCCATTTTATAAAATGTTCAATGAGAAGCGCACGCCAAAAGAATTTGAAGTACCTGCATACCTCCAATATACTTAAATCTTACATTGTAGTGTTATTGAATTACTCGAGGTCATACGTTGGTTATATTTTAATTTCTTCTATAACACAACGATTTATTCCACTTTCATCACATTTACACTCCCTGGGGAGTGAACCCGACTATAATAGGACTAGCTAGTTTCGTCTGCACGTCACCTCAGACTCATCAGCTATCTACGGGGATGGAAGCAGAGCGTCAGAAACTCCCCAATGTTACGATCAGAGAAGCTTTTTGGCAATTGTGAGTTACCAAAAGTTCATTGGTTTTAACATAGGTGGAGTTCTGTCGTTAAAGCTTCTATCAGTGTGTGAAAGTTTTCAGTGTTTTGTCTGTTGAAAAACCATCGGTTTTTTCGATATGCAGACTGGTAAATACAACAAATAGTTGAAGATTGTTTAATTGCTGAATTTAGGGCGAGTGGATCCCTTTTGTTTTAGATCTTACATATATAGTTAGGCTTTATTTTTTTAATATTGTTGTTCAGAAGACATTTCCGACCCTATAATGTAGAGTGATATACAGTCAACACAATATTTATTCGGACACCCGTGATTTTCAATTTGATTCATTAATAACTCAACAAAATCGTAACGAAAACAAACAATTTATATTTCATCGTGAAGGTTAACATTCTTAGAATATATCTATATAAATAAAACTGTTCATTGAAAACTAAGAATCAACGCACAGCCTAAACTAATTAAATGACCCTATTAAAATTTTTTACCATTCAATTCTTATAACACTAAACTGATTTGCTAAGATTTATTTTGGCCAAAACCATGCCCCCATTTTCTTTCAGTGGCAAAAAACCCCCAATTTCTATAAAAAATTCTAGACGCTAAACGCGTTAATCAATCGATGCGATTTTTGGCCAAAATTTAGTCCTCTACATGATAAAGATATTTAATTTAATATTGGATATTTTAATGTTTAATATTTTTTATCGATTTTTAAAAATCTAAGAATCTTCCTCATTTTTTCCTAACGGCAAAAAAAACACTGATCTAAGTCAATTAGCAATATGAAAATTTATCGAGGGAATCCTCATACTTTAAGGATTCATATGGTGGTTCTACTGAAGCTCTAGGTCAATTCTAAAAAAAGTTACATTAGCCTAAAGTAGGAATAATAATTCCAACAAATTATACACAAGCATTGATCACCGAATTCTCTCTCTCTCTCTGACTCTGTTTACTACAATAATTGAGCGGCGGCTGATCTTGATTTCTTTTAAAACTTAAAATTAAAAACTTAAAACTAAATTAAACTTAACAATAAATTAACAATAAATTAAAATTAAATTATAACAGCAACACACACGAATAAACCCCGTCAAAGCGTTCAAGCCGCTGGGCTTTGGGAAAAAGGCAGGGGGGAGTCATCATCTATATATAAAACTGATAATAAACACGGCTTAATAAAATCACTGCAGTCTATGCTGCATAGATGCAATCCATACGTTAAAGATTTTAAAACTGCTCTGAATAAAGTTCCGAAAGATTGCAAAGACTTTAAAATGGTCATTAACGCTGATAAAATGCCACCAATGGCTCATAAAGGTCGTTATAATGCACCTCAAACAAATGAAGTAGCATTGGTATTAGTTAACCAATTTCAAAATCGAGACATTGTTATTGAGAGTCATAATAACAAACTTAAACGAATCTGTGAACTTCATCGATCTTATGACTGCCTACAATTTCCATTACTTTTTTGCTACGTAGAGGACGGTTATTCAGTAAATATACCTCAACGTATTAAAAATATTGATCTAAAAAGAGCAAATCAAAAAAAGTTGAGAGCAAAAAGTTATATTCATCTTCAAGACGCTATTGGTAGGGGTGATGCGGATGTGGCTCAACTTGATCAAATGATTATTTTGCCATCTACTTTTACAGGTTCATCTCGATGTATGCATGAAAAGACACAAGATGCCATGACTAATGTTCGCATTATGGTCGTCCTGATCTTTTTATTACATTTACATGTAACCCAAAATGAGAGGATATAACAAATGAGTTATTTCCAGGCCAAAAGCCTCAAGATCGACATGACATTATATCACGAGTTTTTCATTTGAAGGTTAAGGCTTTAATGGCGTTGTTGATTAAAGGCCGGTTATTTGGGGAAGTGCAGTGCTTCATGTATTCCATTGAATGGCAAAAACGTGGTCTCCCCCACGTACACATACCTATATGGTTAAAGATTAAAATTATGCCTAATCAAATCGATTCTTACATCTGTGCAGAAATTCCTGATTTACAAAAGAATCCTTTGCTGAGATTGTTAAGACTAACATGATACATGGGCCATGTGGTGTATTAAATATTAATTCGCCATGTATGAAAGAAGGTAAATGCACAAAAAAATGTCCTAAAAAGTTTCTTAAGGAAACTATTACAGAAAATTATGGTTATACCCAATATCGGCGAAGATCCCCAATGGATGGGGGGCTTACTGTTAAAATTAATGGTATAACTGTAGATAATTGTTGGGTTGTGTCATACAATTCCGTGCTTTTGCGGATCTACGGAGCTCATATAAATGTGGAACATTGCAACTCAGTAAAGTCTATTAAATACATTTGTAAATATGTTAACAAGGGCAGTGACCAAGTAACAGTTGCAGTCGAGAGTCTTAAAGAAGAGGTCCATGTGTACCAAAGTGGTCGATACATAAGTAGCTCAGAGGCAGTATGGAGGATTTTATCGTTTCCAATACATAAAAGATACCCCCCTATTTTTCATTTAAGTGTTCATTTGGAAAATGGTCAGCGGATATACTTTGACCCAAATAAACCCAATCAATTAGCTAATCAACTAACTAATCCGGCAAAAACTACGCTTACAGCGTTCTTCGATCTTTGCAAAATTGACCACTTTGCAAAAACACTTCTTTATGTTGAGGTGCCATCCTATTACATTTGGGCTAATAAAAAATTCCAAAGACGAAAGAAGGGGTTAGATGTACCAGAGTTTTCTGGTGTTAAAAAGGATAATACTTTGGGGCGTGTGTATACAATACATCCAAAAAATAGTGAATGTTATTATTTAAGACTTTTACTTCACGAAGTTCGGGGTCCAACATCATTCTCTTTTTTAAAAACGGTAAATGGTGTTTTGTATAAAACATTCCAATTGGCTTGCAAAGCTTTAGGCTTACTAGAAGATGATAAGCACTGGGACTGCACATTGGAAGAAGCAGCATTATGCCAGTCTCCAAATAAATTGCGTGACTTCTTTGCAATGATGTTAACTCATTGTCAGTTATCTGATGCTATGCTTCTTTCTTTCTTTCTAAGTACAAGTAAAGTCTTTCAGAAGATATATTGTATAGACTAAAATCTAAAATAGATGACGATATAGATCCAGAACTTATAGAAAAAGTTTTAAATAAATGTTTAATTTGTATTGAAGATCTCATATTGTCAATGGGTGGAGATGTCTTATCAAGTTATGGTTTAGCCAAGGCAATTAGAGATAAAGAGTTTTTGGAAAACATTAATTACCTGCGAGAAATAAATTTTGAATGCAATGAAGCTCAAGTAAGAAACGAGGAAAATTCCCTTACTCTTGAACAAAAAAACTGTTATAAAACAATCTTAGACAGCATTGACGCTGGAAACGGAGGAATGTATTTTTTGGATGCTCCTGGTGGCACTGGAAAAACGTTTCTTTTAAATTTGCTATTGGCAAAAATTAGACAAGATAAAAAAATTGCATTAGCTGTTGCATCTTTAGGAATTGCGACCACGCTCTTAACCGGAGGACGGACATAACCGGACGGACGGCATTTAAGCTTCCTTTTGATTTAATAAATATAGAAACACCTTATTGTAACATTTCCAAACAGTCTAATATGGCATTCGTCCTGGATGTCCTGGTGGATTTGAAGCTCTTGATCGATCGATAAAAGACATAAAAGGCAATGACTTATTAATGGGAGGTATTACCGTTCTATTAGCTGGAGATTTTAGACAAACGCTCCCAGTTGTACCCCGAGGAACAAGGGCTGATGAGATAAAATCTTGCATAAAATCTTCCTTTTTGTGGTGTAAAATACAAAAAATGGCTCTTATAAAAAATATGCGCGTACATTTACTAGGTGATGAAACTGCCGGTGATTTTGTCCAAACTTTACTTAAAATAGGAAATGGAGATTATCCGACGCTTGAGGGTAAAATAAAATTGTCAGCAAGCTTGGGTACTGTAGTAAGCACGTTGGAAAAGCTTACTTCTAAAATTTTTCCTGATATTTCAAAAATCTTACATAAGTCATTGGACTGGTTATCAGAACGAGCCATTTTAACTTCAAGAAATGACAGAGCTGCTTCAATTAATGATCAGCTAATAAAATCATTTAATGGAGAGGAAGTTACATACAAATCAATAGACTCTGACACTGAGCCAGAAAATGCTGTACATTATCCTGTAGAATTTCTTAACAAAATTATGCAATGGAACAAGATTGCAAGTGAAAACTCTTCACAAATTTGTTATTGAAGCCGTTATTTTTACTGGCTGCGCCAAGGGAGAGACAGTATTCATACCAAGAATTCCCTTAACATCATCTATCTTACCTTTTGAATTTAAACGCCTACAGTTTTCTGTAAAGGTTTGTTTTGCGATAACAATAAAAAAATCACAACGACAGACTTTGAAAGTAGCTGGATTAGACCTTAGGGACGAGTGTTTCTCCCACGGCCAATTTTATGTGGCCTGTTCAAGAGTCAGCTCGGCAAAGAACCTTATGATCCTGTCTCATGATCGTCAAACAAAGAATGTTGTTTACAGAGAGGTTATAAAATAAGAATATATTAAAAATGTTTTAATTGTGGACTAGGCCTATTTGGGGAAACCACCTTAAATAAAAACGGGCCGTATCCCCTATGTCCGGGTGGTGTGGAAATGGGGATTCATTTTAGTTTCAGTTAAAAACTGAAAGTGTAAAGAAAGAAAACCTCAATTACATTAAATTATATAGTTAATACTCTATTACTATTAAATAAAACATTCTACATTCAAAATTATCAACCGCAAGCAAAGCTGCGGGCACCTTGCTAGTTTTAAATATATTTCTTGATGTTTTAATATTTATACCCGTTACTCGTAGAGTAAAAGGGTATATTGTATTCGTGCAAAAGTATGTAACAGCTAGAAGGAAGCGTTTCCGACCCTATAAAGTATATATATTCTTGATCAGGGTCACTAGCCGAGTCGATATAGCCATGTCCGTCTGTCCTTCTGTCTGTCCGTCTGTCTGTCCGTATGAACGCTGAGATCCCGGAAATTATAAAAGCTAGAAGATTGGCATTTTGCATGCAGATTCTAGGAGTTCCTACGCAGCGCAAGTTTGTTTCAAAAAGGTGCCACGCCCCCTTTAACGCCCACAATCGCTTATATACGATTTTTAAAATTTAAATATTTCGGAAAAGTAAAAATGCAGTTTTATTGTGTTTATCAATACCAAATCGGACCATTCGTTAAAAAGTTATGCGTGATCAAAGTTTCTATCTCCATCTCCCTCGCACTCCCTTTACCTGAGTAACGGGTATCTGATAGTCGGGGCACCCGACTATAGCGTTCTCTCTTGTTTTAATCTTTGGTGGGTCCTCCACTAACATCAATGACAGCTTGTAAGCGTCGACCCATGCTTTTTACCAAGTTTCTTGTCCCATTAGCGATAATTTGACCCCATTCAGCCATCAATGCAGTTTTTAAGGACTTCCTGGACGAAATGACGTGCTTCCGAATCCTTTTCTCAAGAATATCTCACACATGTTCTATGGGATTTAAATCAGGTGACTGGGGAGGTATTTTCAGCTGCTTGCAGTGATATAAAAGCCACTCTTGCACCAAAGACGAAGAATGTTGTCTTGTTAAAACAACAATGTCTTCGGATCTAGACCAAGTTTTATATCAATTGGAATCAAATTTTCGCTTAAAATGTTTTTGTACATATTCTTATTAATTTTGTCGTCAATAAAGACCATTTGACCGACTTCTCCTGCCGATACACACCCCCAAATCATTAAAATCCCGCCACCATGCTAAACAGTTGAAATTAAGTTCTTCTCATTCATGGCTTCATTTGGTTTCCTCCACACTTTCGAGGGCCCATAGTGTCCAAATATGTAAAATTTTGATTCGTCGCTAAAAACTACGTTCTCCCAAAACGAATCCGGGTAGTTATATGCAGTTTTCCAAACTCCAAACGTTTTTTTTTGTTGATGGCAGAAATAAATTGCTTTCGACGAGCAACTCTGCCATGTAAACCAGCCTTGTACAGGTAGTTTCGGATGGTTTGGGCCCAAACTTTTTTTATTTTCGCTTGATCTACATTCTTTTAAATTGTTGTAGATGTTGTTTTCGGATTTTTTAGGACTGTAGACATAAATTTCCGTCCCTCACGTGAATACAGAATCTTAGACCTTCTAGCTTTCTTGTGATTTGAAGCTCATTATTCCGTTTTTAAATAGTTTTGGATTATACTATGTATTGTGGAAGATGATTTTCCATTAATACGACCGATTTCGCGATGACTACGATTTTTCAAAAATTAATTTAAGATAATTTTTCGAAAATCTAGTGACAAATCTTGAACTTCTTCCATTTTGACCAATCGTATCAAAAAAACACATAAAAACTAACAAAAAACAAAAAAAAAAGTACGTCGAAAATTACTCCGAAGTAATTTCAACTAAACTACTTTAAAAAGAATCGCCGATTACCGTTGAGTTCAGAAATAAACACAATAAATGAGAAATGTACGAATAATTTTTGTGCAACATTTTAGCAATTTTTTTTGCTTTTCTTTCAATATTTTTAAGGCTAATTTAAAAAATTACATTTTTGTTTGTGTAATGTCCTCTGAAAATCACTGTTTCTCTGATACGTACAAAAAAACCTGCTAAAATGACGAAAATTCCGGCAAATAAGCTGTTAAACTTGATAATAAACAGTGTCCGAATAAATTTTGTGCTGACTGTATGTCTATAAAGTCTTGAACAGCATTACCAGGCGGGTCGATCTAGCCAGAATTAGAATTACGGTTTTAGTTTACAAAAATCAGACGATTATTTAATAGCTGCCATATAAACATTGAAAGGTAGTTGTTTCATAAAACTTGCCGGAGTTTGCTTAGTAGTTTATGTAGTATAAGAGTAGTTAGCGCTTGATCTTGACCTTTTTTTAGGCACTATACCGGAATTATTCCTTCTGCTTATTGAATAGCAATAGAAACTGGTCTTGTAAAACCAACAGGTTTTCTACAAGAAAAAGATTTAGAAATAATTTTCAATATTTTTAGAGAAATTAGTTCGACAAAAAAATTATGTTTCTTTCAAACAAATTGCTTAACCAAAAGGTGGCAAAAAAACGTGGTAATGACTTACAAAAGAATTTTAAGGAATTGCAATTTAAAAACTGATAATCCAATTTCTTTAAAAGTGGAAAACTCCTCTTTGATTGGCGAAACGCTAAAAACTAATGGCGATAATCATAGTGACGAATCAAATAAAAGTCTTATGGCTTCGCCTAGTTATATTACTACTTCTTCTCCCAATCTTATAGATGAAAGTCATATCGAAGCAATATTAAAATGTGTTCAAAAAACTTCTCGGATTGGTAATTTAAGCATAAATGTTGACGTGGAAATGGTAGATTTGAATACATATGGGATTCGCACACCAAAGCCATGTGACATCTTTTTCACAGACTCAAAAGTTCCAGATTTTGAAACAACTGTTTAAGAATGCTGTACAAAGTTCACCAGAGTATTGAGCATGTAATTAGAGAACATTTTTTCAATGTTAATAAGGCTTGTTCTATAAATTTTAAGTCTATTCGACTTAATAAAGATTTTTATAGAGCTTATGGATATTGCCAAGATCCATATTGCAACTATTACAAGTTTCAGGGATTATATAAAGGAAATGTTCAAATTTATTCAAACAGGATGGATGTCAAACTTTCTATTATTGCAAACACAACTACTCAATGTAGGGCCATAAATCGTTTTCTTGCAAAAAAAGATATGAAAGGCAGCACTGCATTTGAATTTAGAAATAAATTGATCAATAAAGCCAACACAAACAGGTAATGATCAAATGATCAATAAACATTTATCTTATTATATAAATTTATGACTGGCAAATATTGAGTTAAGAGATTTTATTAGAAATGCTCTTGTTTCGCATATAATATTATTACAATTAAGAAGTTAGAGGAAAGGTTTTGAACCGTAATCACCATTCGTCTTTCTCCATTTGTAAATAGTTATGTTATAGATTCTATAACCTAGTAGCTTACCCACTTTTGATTTGAGCTAGCATGAAACGTTTGCGAAGCCTAATTTTGGAGACCGCGAGGATGCATTGAATACGATTGCAGGCCAGAGTGACTTTAAAAAGCGATTCACTTTTATTGCTCTGAAAATCACCGAAATTTTACCAAGCAAACCGAAATTGTCCAAACTAACATATCCTGAAATGGTAGAAGTTATTTTGGGGAAATATATTGTTTTTGCTCCTTTTATGACAAATGTTATGGGAATGTTTATTGACGAGAGTAATAAAAGGCCCAGCAACGGTCTAATTGAGTCATTTTTTAAGACATTGAAGCACGGTGTCATCAAATCAAAGCAGGGATTAAAGTTAGGAAGGTTCATCCGAAAATTGGACGATCTTTTAAAATCCGTGGTTCGGCAAGTTGAGCTGGCGCATCCGGAATATTTTTGTTCCCCTCTTACTCATGGTAAGTTAATAAAAGCAAGGGCAAAAAAACCTGCCTTGAAAAAAAACCTGTTTTAAAAGAAATTTCCAATAAAAATCTGTCAACAATAGAAGAAAGTTGGCAAAGAAAAGGAATAAAGAAGCTTAAAGTAGGGTTATTTAAAATTGATTTTTCCGGACTAAATAAAGTTCGTTAAGAACATATAAAAGCCCGTCACTTAAAAGAGTCGAATGAATTAATTCAATTGGATTACTCGAAAAAAGACTATTTAAAATGGAAGATAAATTCAAAAAGGTTATCTTTCAAGTTTTTCACATAAGTAATAGCATTACGAAAGATGTTAATATTTACATGCTAACATGTAAGACACTGTTCGAGTCTGTACATGCGTCATATAGTTCCCGTTTTATATTCCCGTTATATATTTAAATGATTTACTTACACTGCAGAATAAAAAGTGGCTGTGTAACTTTATCTTAGACGCCGCTTTAACTGCTTTAGTTTATTATAATGAAGATGTGACAACAATAAATGTTCCATGTCAAATTAATGATTATGGATTCCAGAATGAAGAAATAATTAAATCAGCCTATGAAGAGGGAGGCCGCCATTTAATTGTTCCTCATTGCCACAATGATCATTTTTGTGTTTTATTTGTAGACATTTTTAAGCAACAATTTATATTCTTAGATCCTTTTGAAAACGCCAAAAATGTGAAAAAGTTTATAAATTATTACAATAATATACTAAGCCGCATAAGTAAAAGAAGATTTACTAGCGTGTCGATAGAGAACGGTATTCAAACTGATACGTTTAATTGTGGCATTTTTGTTTTGCAATTCGCTAAATGCTACATGGAGGACATTCCAATGACAAATTTGCAACCAGCTTTTTTGTATAGAAAACAAATTTTTTAAAAATTAATAAGCTATGGAGATTTTAAGCTAATATATGTTTGGATTGTTGCAAATCGAAAACCCTTGTGGGAGAACCATTTGCAGCGAATGCAAATTTAAAATCTATAAAATCGTAAATATATATATTATTTGGCTTATATGCCAAGCAATAGAGAAGAGGAATGCAGACTCAAATGGCAGAACGTTAAAAATGTTGAGCCCACTTTCCTGATGCGTTCTTATAGCTTATATCAATTGCAATGTTGAGCGCAGTTGTGCTGATTTGTGTCTCTGAATATCTTTACCATCCACTGTGTATTTGTTTGAGATATATCTCCTTGCACTTGTGTTGATTTGAATTCTCTTTAACACGATAGGCTTATGCGCTCCAGAGCATTTGAAACTTTTTTTTCTAACTGACTAAATCAAAGAAGTTTTAGACTAGGCCTAAGTGGGATACCACAAAAAAAAAACAAGAGTGAACGCTATAGTCGAGTGCCTCGACTATTAGATACCCGTTACTCAGCTAAACAACTTTAGATTTTGCATTAACACAATGTGAATTAAAGTGACCACAGGAAAAAAGGACAAAAAGTTCAAATATCAATTTGAATTAGGCGATCTCTTAGAGCTGGCAGCTTTACAGCACGAGCATCGGCACCAGCGCTGCTTTAGCGCAGGCAGCTTTTGTCCTGCACCAGCATACACACATACGCCATTGTTTGACTCAGACCTCCAATTTGGCTAACTTGATTTGTTTTGCATAGTTCTTGGGATATAGTTCGGTATTGACAAATGAAAACCATCGCAATTTCCCTTAATAGAAATCCTTATCGAGAATTAACGTTGATTCTATTGAGCACCTTGGCCAGCTGTTCCAAAGTCATCCGTTAGATGGCGCCATGAAAGGCGGAAATGTAGGCGCTAGCCAGGCTTAAGTGTTTAATGGGTTTTTGGGCGTTAGAGTGGGCGTGGCAAACTTTTATTAGGCTAATCGATATTTATTGACGAAACAAATACATATCAATTAAAATTTTCATAATATCATAAAAACTGTGGCCACAGCTTGTGGCTTGTGGGCGTCAGAGAGGGCGTGGTACCATTTTGAAACAAACTTGCGCTGCGTAGGAACTCCTAAAATCTACATGCAAAATGCCAATCCTCTAGCTTTTATAGTTTCCGAGATCTCAGCGATCATACGGACAGACAGACGGACAGGCAGACGGACAGACGGACATGGCTAGATCGACTCGGCTAGTGATCCTGAACAAGAATATATATACTTTATAGGGTCGGAAACGCTTCCTTCTACCTGTTACATACTTTTGCACGAATACAATATACCCTTAAAATAGTTAGTTACCCTATAAATAGTTAACATAGGCATTTGTCAATTCATTAATAAAGTTTGTCGTTGATTATATCTAAACAAGAAAGGAAAGCTAACTTCGGGCGGAGCCGAAGTTGATATACCCTTACAGAATATTATGTATATGATGCATTCTTAATACTCATAACAAATCCCAACTTCCTAACTTTAAAAACAGCAAAGTTATGGCATTTCCAATCGTTCAGTTATATGGCAGCTCTAGGATATAGTCGGCCGATCCTAAGGACATTTGGTTGGATTGATTGGCCAAATATGAAACCCACAGAAAATCCCAGCTTCCTAACTTTACAAACATCAAAGTTATGGCATTTCCGATCAATCAGTTATATGACAGCTATAGGATATAGTCGGCCGATCCCGGCCGTTCCGACATATATACTGCGTGCAAAGGAAAGAAGGGTGTGTGCAAAGTTTCGATTAGATATCTTTAAAACTGAGAGACTAGTTTGCGTAGAAACAGACAGACGGACGGACGGACATGCTTATATCAACTCAGGAGGTGATCCTGATCAAGAATATATATACTTTATAGGGTCGGAGATGTCTCCTTCACTGCGTTGCACACTTTTGACCAAAATTATAATACCCTCTGCAAGGGTATAAAAACATAAAAAAGGGTTGGTCAAAATAATAAGTACACCAATTCTACAAACTCAAAAACTCAAAACTTAACAACAATTTTTCAACATTTCCTTGATTTCCTTAATCTATAACTAAAATCCACTATATTCCTTATCCACCCTTATTTTGTACAACTTTGGCGATTCGTTTTGCAATACTAGCAATAAGCTTGCGATAAGTATCCACTAGAATGTCATACCAGGTTTTTTGGACAAATGCCCAGAATTTTTCGGCATTTCGAAAAGTATTTGTGCCGATACGACGTTTTAAGTATTCCCATAGGTTCTCAATCGGATTTAAGTCCGGAGACTGGCTTGGCCAACTCATAAGATTTACTTCGTTTTCGGTAAACCAAACCTTGACCAGCTTTGAGGTGTGTTTTGGGTCGTTGTCTTGTGGAAAGACCCATCTCAAAGGCATGTTTTCCTCAGAATATGGTAGCATAACGTCAGCGAGTATACTTTTATACCCAAATCGGGTCATAATATCAGTTATGCGCTGTATCGGAACAACGCCATGCCAAGACCCGAATATACCTAAAATGCAAGAAATCATTAAAAATCAACATACCGTAGTCCAAATTTAAACTTATCCTTTCAAATTTGTGAATAATGGAAGTTGTTTCCGAATAAGACAAGGAGTGGACTGTAAATTAATCTTTTTATTTGGTAGCAAATTCCTCCAAAGTTTGCTGCTGCCGGTCTTTTCCAATTGTTATTTCAGTGCCTTCGTGCCCGCCTGTTAGTGGCGATACGTGATAAACTTAACGATATTTACATTGTCACTATCGATATATCGATGCGATATGTGAGGGCTGTTCCCTATTTCTTAGCGGGAGTTAACGAAGAATAATTAAACATAATACTTAATCAACTATTAAGAATCAAAATGACATTAATTCTGAACCATACCGGCCCCCCTGAACGACGCGTTCAGTTAAGAGGGAGAATGGCGATCTTAGTGATAGGGCGCTTGTAGACTCCATTGGCCGTCTTGACAGTCACTACTCGGACCTTAGAATCCTGCCCTGGGTGTACTTCTTGTATGCGTCCAAGTATCCATTTCGAGGGCGGAAGATTAGGCTCCTTAAGAACAACAAGGTTGCCTATTTCGATGTTCACCGTCTCCTTGTTCCACTTGCCACGTGCCTGTAGAGAAGTGAGGTATTCAGTGTGCCATCGCTTCCAGAATCCTTGAACCATGGCCTGAAGCTGATTCCATCGCTGCAGTCTATTCATCTTAGAGTCCAAAAACGAGGGTTCAGGCACCGCAGTGTACGGCTGTCCTACCAAAAAATGGGCTGGAGTTAATGGATCGAGGCTGTGATCGCTGATCGGAGTAAGTGGCCGTGAGTTCAGGATAGCTTCGATTTGGGCAAGAACGGTTGACAGTTCTTCAAAAGTGAGTGCGGCTCCTCCTACGACTCGGCGCAGATGCAGCTTGATTGACCGGACGCCCGACTCCCACAATCCGCCAAAGTGTGGTGCGGACGGGGGTATGAAGTGCCAGTTTATGCCTTCGGACGACAGAAAACCGGCCAATTGTTCATCCTTAGCTCGCTCTTGAGCAAGTTTGCGCATTTCGTCCAATTCCCGTCGGGCTCCATGGAAAGTGGTTCCATTGTCGGAATACAAATCGGATGGTGTTTTGCGACGGGCACAAAAACGTTTGAACGCAACAATAAATGCCTGCGTTGTGAGATCGCTTACGACTTCTATGTGCATAGCTTTTGTGGCCAGGCACACAAATATGGCAAACCAGGCTTTGCCTATGCGGGGAGTACGACCTTTGGTTTCCTTGATTGAGATGGGTCCCGCGTAGTCCAGACCAGTGTGCCGGAAACAAGGATTTTGTTGTACGCGTGGAAGGGGTAAATCCGCCAAGATTTGCTGACTTGTGACACGCCGAGTCATAAAGCAGGACTTACAGCGAAAGACTTCCTTGCGAATTATGTTCCGGGCTCCCATTATCCAGTATTGCTGGCGAACTTGATGAAAAGTGGCGTCTACTCCAGGATGCAAATTAGCCTTGTGAACATAGCGCACAATCAGCAAGGCCAGCGGTGATTCCTTTGCGACGATGATCGGATGTTTTGCGTTGAATGTTAACTCCGATCGGTCAATACGCCCTCCGATGCGCAGTAGTCCGGAAGCATCCAAAAACGGAGTTAGTTTCAGCAATTTTGATTTTTTGGGCAGTCTTTGATCTTTCCCGACTGCATCGTATTCTTGTGGAAAAGCCGTAAGTTGCATGTGCTTCAATAGCCTCTCTCGGGCGTATTGCAAGTCTTTAGCTGTTAGGTATCCGCTCTGAGGTTCAATCTGAAATGGTAAGCTATTAGTATGATTGGCTATCCCTTTGGGGCGTATGCGTTGGATAAATCGAAAAACATAGCTGACAATGCGCAGTAGTTGATTCCAAGAAGAAAGTTTATGGATTAAACTGTCGATAATATCCGGATGTGAATCCGCTTTTAGAGTGAGGTTTAGTTCCTTGGATCTTTCCTCGCAAAGTACAGCTGGGTGCAGCTGCATGTTTTGTTTTTTGGTAGCGGTCGGCCAACGTGACTCCGACTCCACTAGCCAGCTTGGACCCTTCCACCATAGATCGTGGTCAAGCAGTGTTGATGGAAGCAGCCCTCGGGAGGCGCAATCAGCCGGGTTGTCTTCCGAGCGTACATGATTCCAGCAGCTTCTGGGATACTCTGTTAAGATTTCGGCGGTTCTGTTACACACGAACGTGTTCCATCGTCGAGGTGGAGCGGTCAGCCAGTGGAGAACGATTTCAGAATCCGTCCAACAAAAGGTAGCGGTAATTGGAATCGACAAAGACGACCTTATAAGAGTTAGCAATTTACTTAGTAAATGAGCAGCAGTGAGTTCCAATCTCGGTATAGAAATTGTTTTTATTGGAGCTACCCGAGTCTTGCCAGCGATTAGTGTGATCCAGGCTCCGGCGTCCGTTGTTACCCGACTGTATACAACGGCTCCGACTGCTTGTGATGAGGCGTCTGCGAATCCGTGCAGCTCAATTGATTCCGCAGGTCTGGCAATGTATCGAGGGATTCGACACTGAGACAATGTTGGCAGCTCGCTCGCTAAGATTCTCCACCTCCTCGTAATGTGATCATTCAAAGGCTCATCCCAGCTTAGAGAGCAAAGCCAACACTCCTGAAATAATATTTTCAGCAAAATTGTAGATGGAGATACCATACACAAGGGATCGTAAATCTTCGAAAGTTCTGATAGTACTGCCTGCTTGGTAGGCATGTGGTTTGAAACTATCGATCGAGGCTGTGAACAAAATAGGTCCCTCTCTGGATTCCAAAGCAGCCCCAATATTTTGACAATTTTTGACTGCTTTGTGGATGGGTGGTAAGCGCAGTCCTCCGCTGGAACTCCATTTACGTAGATTAAATTTAGCCTCCGCTAGCAGCTTCACAAGTTCATCCTTGAGTTCGATGAGGCCTTCCTCTGTGTCTGCTCCTGTTGATATGTCGTCGACATATGCATCCGTTAATAAAGATGAAGCTGCTCGTGGATATTGATGCAGATGGTCCTCCGCTAATTGTTTAAGGACCCTTACTGCCAAAAAAGGAGAGGGTGATAACCCGTAGGTGACGGTTAACAACCGATAGTGTTGAATTCTTTCCTTTTCGTCATTTCGCCAAACAATTCGCTGAAAATCGGTATGCGCTTGGGCTACCTTTATGCCCCGAAACATTTTCTCGATATCCGTGCAAACAACGTATCGGTATTGTCGGAATCTCAGGCAGACTCCGATTAAATCTCGCTGTATAGGCGGACCGATGTGCAAGCGATCGTTGAGAGACCATCCGGTGTTATCTTTTCCGGATCCGTCAAATACAACACGACATTTGGTTGTTGTACTTTCAGCTTTGATGACTGCATGGTGGGCTAGGTAACAACATTGTTTTTTTTGTCGGAATTTTGTTTCCAAAGATGCGAATCGATTTAACGACTGCTGTAGAGAAGGGTCGCTCAGAGCCGGCACTTCCTTCTTGAACGGGTATTCCACAATATATACGCCGTCCACATCCCGTTTGTAAGTGTTGACAAACTGTTGTTCCACGGGATCACAAGCGTCAATAGTGGCTTGACTAGGCTGGATTGTATCCATCTCCATGAATCTTCTCACCATCTCATCCAAATCGATTTGAGCATGATTAGCTTGCGCTGGCTTTGGGGATTCATCACACAAGGGTCCCGAACCTACAATTACCCAACCAAAAATTGTGTTAAGTGCGAATGTATTAGGTTTACTTATCAATTTTCGTTTGCCTTTGAAGAAACTCCAAAGTTGATCCGATCCGATTATGACATCGATATCTCCTGGGGTGGCGAAGGTGGGATCGGCCAAAGCTAGTCCTTGTAGAGCTTCCCAATTACTGATGTGTAATTCTCCTGCTGGCACTGACGTGGTTAAGGAACTCATAATCAGCACCTTTATCTGCTGGACATCCGTCGAGACTCGGGATTGCAATTGTATCTTTGCACACCCTCGAGTTACGCCAGCGGCTTGTGTAGAAAGCCCAATCTCCGAAATACGTGCGTGTGTACGAGGTGCGCCGATGCGTTGAATGAAAGCCTCTGTGGCCAAAGTAATAGTGGATCCCGAATCCAGCTGCATTCGGCAAAACGTCTGGCGTCCACAATTGTCCACCACCTGAGCTAGTATGGTAGGCATCAGGGTCTGCGAACGAGCAACAAATGCAGTCTCGACCGAAAAATTCGAAATCCCAGTTGTCAATGCTTCGGTTGTTGTAGAGCTGCTCTCCGGTGTTGTAGTTGGGTGGGGCTCACGTTCCCCTTGCGAGTCTTGATGTACCAAAGTGTGGTGTGATCCTTTGCAGAGTCGACATCTGAATTTCGAAGTGCACTGCCTGGCAACATGTTTGGGGCTTAGACAGTTAAAGCACAATTTGTTTTGCTTTACAACTGATCGGCGATCGAGTATGTCCAACGATAAAAATTGAGTGCACGTCATAATTGAATGCGGCTGTGTGCAAAGAACACAAGCCCTTCCTGACAAGTTCGAGGCATCGCTGGCGACGTGTACGCTGGCGATGCGTTTCCCGTATGTTTTGGGAGTAGTCTGACACGATTCCAGAGCGTCGCATCTGGCGAACAAGAAATCCAAAAATGTCTCTATCTTCACTTCGCTAGAGCATCCCTCTGGGCGTTCAGCCCAAGATTGTCGGGTTTCCATATCCAATTTATGGAGCAAGATGTGTATTAGCCATGGGTCTCGCTGATCACAGCCCAGCGCGTGTAATCTGCTCCGTCTGCTAGCTTGCGTAGGGCGGTCACTCCAGACGTTGCGACATTGGGCAAGGCCAAAAAACCAGCAATAAATGATCGCGTTATTAGTGGCTTTTTGTCGTATCGATTTACCAGCTTATCCCACGCTTCAACATAATTTTCTTCGGTGACGGCAATATGTTTAACTAAATTGAGGGCTTCGCCATCCAAATATGATTTCAAGTAGTGGAACTTCTGGCAGCTAGTGAGGTTTTCGCGCCGGTCTACGGACCCCATGAACATGTCACAAAATTGAGGCCAATCTTCGTAATTGCCTCGAAAGGTAGGAATCCGGATTTTCTCAAACCTTAAGTCCGTGTGGGTGTGTGACTCTCGAACCTGCTCTAAAAACTGTGTTTGCGAGGCCACAAGCTGTGCTTGCGTGGCAGCCAAGCGCTCAAGTGGATCCTCTGCGTTAGCGATTGGGGTGGACGAATGAGGCGCTGCTCGTTTCCTCTCTGTTATAGCGTTGGATAGAAGGGCGTGCACTTCATAATACTTGTTTTCGTATTCCTGCATATCGTCCGTTTCGAACCAATCCCCTGCCTCCGAGAGGGAGTATAGTTCCGCAGACAGCTTCATGAACTGGTCGAATGTTTCCATAATACGGCGGAGATGATGTTCCAAAGTGTCCAGGGATGTTACGGCTGATACAAATTCCGAAGCACGACCGTGTGGACGTGTGATTTGCGCCTTGCAGAATCCACGCTGTTGGTTCACTGATTGTAGAGACATGGCAGCACAATGAGGTTATGTCTGAGTTTCACCAAGTTGTGAATTAGGAGCATGAGGATTTTAACAAAAAAATGTTTTTGTAAACACCGAGACTGAGCACATCCGGCTCGAAGGACCAAAATGTTTCCGAATAAGACAAGGAGTGGACTGTAAATTAATCTTTTTATTTGGTAGCAAATTCCTCCAAAGTTTGCTGCTGCCGGTCTTTTCCAATTGTTATTTCAGTGCCTTCGTGCCCGCCTGTTAGTGGCGATACGTGATAAACTTAACGATATTTACATTGTCACTATCGATATATCGATGCGATATGTGAGGGCTGTTCCCTATTTCTTAGCGGGAGTTAACGAAGAATAATTAAACATAATACTTAATCAACTATTAAGAATCAAAATGACATTAATTCTGAACCAGAAGTGTACTTATTATTTTTACCAGACCAAAAACGACCATCCAGAACAAATTTAGGCTTAGCACTGGATAAATGGGGTTCCCCATTTTCATTCGTTTTCCGCCAAGGGAGTCGTCAACTGATACCGAAAAAATAAAAATATTTAATTAGCTTAAAGTACTATTCTGTACTTGAACGAACGTTTTAAAAAAAAATTTTTTTTTGTGCATACGGGAACGTTTTATTAAAAAATTACGTTTTTGGGCGCTAAAATTCTTACAAAACTATAAATTTCGGCGAAATAAAAATTTTTACATGAAAAAACGATCGTTCAAGTATTAATAAAATTCATTACGAACATTCAAAAAAAATTTGAAGAGAATCGGTTCAGTAGTTTTTCGCCAATTCATATCACCGCAAAGTCATTTTTTAAAAACACCATTTCGAGATATTCGCGTTTAAAGTTTAAAGTTTGGGTTTGGGCAGGGTCGAGGCGCGCGGCTAGGAGCGCTGTAACTTTTGTTCTACAGCTCAAATCTCTATGAAAATTTGGGGAAATGTTCTCAAGACGTTGTTAATTAAGATAAAGCAAAAAAAAATGAAAATGAAAAAGGTATATACCCCCTTAAGGACTTAATGCTAGATCTTCGAGTTTTCATGCGCCATACGGGCTACAACGAAACACAAGCTGGATAGGTTATACGAAAATGTTGCGCCAGAATACGAGATGTATATCCGACGTAGCGAGTTCCGGACCATTGGAGAACTGGCTCAGTTGGCCACTGAGCTCGAGGCCGTCCAGAAGCGGAGCCTCGGGAGAAACAATTATAACCAGGCCTCTAAAAATGCGTCAGCTTACCGCTCACCCTCACAGGGTCGGAGAGAATTTCCCAAGGAAACCCACCACATGCATCGCCAGAACCCAGAGCTGCTCCGCCAGCTAGGGTTAACCGTGTGACCGCATCCGACCGTCGAATCGACGTGCGGGATGCTTGCCGGAATTGCGGAGCACCGGGACATTTCAGCCGCGATTGCAGGAATCCACGACAGTACTTCTGTAGGGACTGCGGACGACGAGACGTCCGGACAGGACCAGAGAACCACCAGTAACAGCACCGCTTAGGATAGAGAGAGGAAGGAACGCCGCTGAGGTCGACTCCGACCACTCAGCCCCGAAGCTACGCCCAGCACATCGAACACGCCATCAAGGGAACCTCGGCTAGGCATAGCCAATCATGACATAGGACCACAGAATGACAGGGATGCCAATGCGCCCGAAAAGCCGCACAGAGCACATGAAACGCATAACGCAGCAACACGCAAGGAAAATGACGAGAACAACAACACAGGAGGAAACACCAGAATATCAACAGAGAACGACGAAGCCAGAATATCAACAATGAACAACGAGGAGAAACACGCTGAGAATACACGAGGGATACCCGACAAGGACACCGAGTCCCAGAGGTATCAAATAATCAATCAGGAGTACAAGGAACGCGGCTGTGAGACTAATCCGCAGGTCCAAGCGTTCCTTAGCGAACAGCTTAAACGATTTGAAGGAATTACGGGAGTAGCAAACATAGCGGAGAACCGGATCACCATGAGGGACGACCGGTTAAACAACGCTATTTCCCAAAGAACCCTGCCATGCAGCGGATCATAGACGAACAAGTAGACGCGTTGCTTGAGCAGCGATGTATGGAACCGTCGCGAAGCCCGCACAGTGCCCCTTTGGTCCTGGTCCGGAAGAAAACCGGCCAGTGGCGCAAGTGCGTGGACAACCGACAACTAATCGCAAAATCCATCCCGGATGCATATCCGTTGCCGCGTATTAACCACATCTTAGAGCGACTGAGAAACGCAAAATACATTTCGACCCTGGATCTGCGCAACGGATACTGGCAGATACCCTCGGCCAAGGACAGCCGGGCATGTACCGCATTTACAGTAGCCAGACGAGGCCTTTTTCAGTGGCGAGTCATGACTTTCAGTTTGCATTCGGCCCCGGCAACATTTCAGCGGGCAACACATGGACAATCTGCGCAAAGTCTTTCAACGATTGAGGAGAGCCAACCTGCGCATCAACCAGGAAAAGTGCTCATTCTTCAAGAGCAAACTGGCCTACCTCGGACATGTGATCAGTGACCAGGGCAGCCACACCGATCCGTACAAGGTAGCCGCCGTACGATACCTGAACCTTCCCAGGAGCTTACGGGAGCTGAGGAGATGCTTTGGGATGACCTCATGGTACCGGCGACTCGTGCCCAACTTCGCCTCAGTGGTCCAGTCCATGACGAACCTCCTGAGGAAAAACCAACGGTGGAAGTGGGAGCCAGAGCAGCAGAGTGCCTTCGATCTCCTGAAAAGTTTAC
Source organism: Drosophila carrolli (assembly GCA_018152295.1). Lineage (NCBI taxonomy): Eukaryota > Metazoa > Arthropoda > Insecta > Diptera > Drosophilidae > Drosophila > Drosophila carrolli. The sequence continues at coordinate 26,340,099 of JAECXJ010000002.1, read as the reverse complement.
TGACAGACGCACCCGTGCTGGAATGCCCAGATTTCTCCGTCAAGATGACACTCCAGACTGACGCCAGCAACTACGGACTCGGGGGAGTACTAACCCAGGAGATCGACGGCCAGGAACGAGTCATTGCCTACGTCAGCCGCAAGCTCGATGCCGCGGAGTTGAATTATTCACCAACGGAAACGGAGTGCATGGCCATTGCCTGGGGAACACGGAAATTGCGATGCTACCTCGAAGGCTATAGGTTCGACGTAATCACCGACCACCTGGCCCTGAAATGACTTGACCAATTAGAAAACCCAACCGGAAGGATTGCCAGATGGGCCATGCGCGCGAATCGCACAGTCAAGACGATGATCGCTCAGTACGTGGAGAATGGACAGAACACCTGGGACAGTTTGCTACCAGAACTGTCACTCACGATCAACACAAGTTTCTCGAAATCGACCGGGTATAGCCCAGCCTTTCTCCTACAAGCTCAAGAACCACGGCTACCCGGATCCTGGTACGACAGCGTGACCCCCGGAACAGCAACATCGCCTCAGAGCCCATCGAAGAGAGCGGAGCGCTTGAAGGAGGTCTTTCAGATCGTGCAGGACAACCTACAAAAAGGCAGCCGAGAACAGGGGCGGCATTATAACCTGCGTCGTCGAACCTGGAAGCCCGAAATGGGATCACTGGTCCTCGTGCGGCAACACCATCTGTCTAAAGCAGCAGAAGGGTTCGCCGCGAAGCTCGCCCCGAAGTTTGACGGACCGTATAAAGCGAAACCGCCAAGGAGGACACCGGCGACCAACCCGGACAGTCCCAAAGAGGTCAACCGACCGACACTAGCAACGGGGGTGATCGTAAGTACCCCAACCTCCCTTTGTGTCCCCGCCTGGTTTAAATTTGTTATAAACCATTAAGACCTTAAGAATGAAGTTAGGAGATTCCTTCGCTGCTGCCCATTTATCCCTATTGCTAAGTATCAATAGAACTAAGCTAGTTTAGTTACTTCTTCCACAGATCGAACAGGCGGACATGGAGACGATAGTACTGTCGTCCGACGACAGCGATGGGGAGTCTGAACCCAGTTCCCGGGGTAACCGCCAGTCGACGACCACACGAGGCCCTCGGCTGCGTCCGGGAACGGCGTACGCCGAGAGATCCACCCGGTCATGCCCGACGGATAGGTGCCAGCCAGGAGGCTCTGGACCCTCTCCAGTGTCCAGCGCTAGGACACCACCCCGGGCAGCGTCGAACTGCGCTCGAGCCGGGGGAGTCTCTCCACACTATAAGAACGCGGCCGGACGTCGCATCTACCAGGAGCCCTATCAATGCCACCCGAGTCCATCCGGGTCACCGAAGAGCAGCCGGGAGTACAACTCTTGCGGGCGCAACGACGACGACCGGGATCTCCCGACACCCTACGCCGAAGACGCCAGCGACGACGAGGAAGGACGCGGTGAACAGGCGCCCTATGTCGAGGACGCCAGCGACGAAGATCCCCAGGAAGGCGCGGCACACTATGTGTACACGGGCGAAGACAGTTGCGGGTACCACCGGGGGTCCTGGATGTACCTACAAGTAGAAGCACCGTAGATGACCCGATCGGGTAGATGACCCGATCGTGGCCTTCCCGCCGTCCCCCGTACGCCTGTACATCATGAGGCCCGACGAGATCGAGGTAGCCGAGGACGAAGAGATGGGACCGGGGCCGTCCACCACGCTCTCTCGTGGGCCGTCGGCGGCTCTTTCTCGCGAGCCGTCCGCGGCGCTCTCTCGTGGACCGTCCACGACACTCTCGATCGGACCATCTACCACGCTCGGTCGCGGGCCGTCTACCACGTTCTCCCTCGGACCATCCACAACGCTTTCTCGCGGGCCGTCAACGACTCTCTCCCTCGAGACATCCACCACGCAGGATGAGCCCGGTCTCTCGCGCTACCCTACGGGCAAAGCAATGGAGTGGTAGTCGGAGCCCAGCGACGACGAGGAGAGCACCGGGCAGCGCTTTCGACGGAAGGAGCCTACACTCGCACTAGTGCCGTATCAGCCACCAAAAATCTATGCACCCATCGACACGGCCCCCCCGCTCGCACCCACATTTAGCGGACGGGGACCAGACGCGGAGGTAGTAGCCCACGAATCGCACCCCCCAACAACACCAACATCCAGCCCATCGGACACCTCGATGGGCATGTCGCCCACGACACTCAACCTCCTGTTGGGGCAAATCTCACCAGAAATGGAGAGCCTATGGTGGGAGCTGTCATCCGAGTGGGACTCGGGCGAGATCGACAACCCGCAGTCCGAAGCGACAGCTCTAAACAAGGGTCGCCTAGCCCCCGAAAGCAGTTCACCCTCCGGTGGCGAGCGCTATCCGCTGGGTGGACGTGCAACATCACGGACGCCGCACGACGCCCTGCAGCCCGCGTCTCACGACAGCGCTTCAGAGTCCCGACCGTGGAAGGTTCCTACCAGGTCACCCTGAACCCGAACGGCGCCGGAAACATTTCTTTTCTTCCCCGAAGTAGGGAGGGTATGTAATAAAGAGCTGCACGGCTGCACTCAAATTTTTTTACTCTCTCAGTACTCTTGAGTTGTGTACTCTAATTTGACCACAACGCATTCAGCTGGTCGAGTTCGCATCGCACTGTATTCTCATTTGAGAGCAATTTTGAGAATTCATATGAAATGGCATTTAATGAATGTGTGTGCAAAACGGAATGAATGAATGAATGAAGCATAGAATTGACTGAATACTCAGAAATACAATTTGTGCGTCGCTTATTGCGCACTGCGTTTTACTTTTCTGCAAGCGTTCGCCAAGATGAGTTCGGAAGATTTTGGCGGAAATAACGTAAGTAATTTATGTGTTCGTGTACTAACAATTATTTTTATACCCTTGCAGAGGGTATTATAATTTTGGTCAAAAGTGTGCAACGCAGTGAAGGAGACATCTCCGACCCTATAAAGTATATATATTCTTGATCAGGATCACCTCCTGAGTTGATATAGCCATGTCCGTCTGTCCGTCTGTCCGTCTGTCCGTCTGTCCGTCTGTCTGTCCGTCTGTCTGTCCGTCTGTCTGTCCGTCTGTCCGTCTGTCTGTTTCTACGCAAACTAGTCTCTCAGTTTTAAAGCTATCGAATTGAAACTTTGCACACACCCTTCTTTCCTTTGCACGCAGTATATAAGTCGGAACGGCCGGGATCGGCCGACTATATCCTATAGCTGCCATATAACTGAACGATCGGAAATGCCATAACTTTGGTGTTTATAAAGTTAGGAAGTTGGGATTTTCTATGGGTTTTATATTTGGCCAATCAATCCGACTTGCCAAATTTTATAAGGATCGGCCGACTATATCCTATAGCTACCATATAACTGATTGATCGGAAATGCCATAACTTTGGTGTTTGTAAGGTTAGGAAGTTGGATTTTTTTATGAATTTTATATTTGGCCAATTTATCCGACCTACCAAATTTCATAAGTATCGGGCGACTATATCCTATAGCCGCTATATAACTGACTAGCTGTACCCGGCGCGACTTCGTTCGCTTAAAATTAGATTTCAGTTCGGTTGTCAAGACTTTCCCATTTCCACACCACCCCTGAGGTAGAGAAATTGGCGCGTTTTTTTAATGTGGTATCTCCAATTAGACCTATTCCACTGAAACTTTCTAGGTTTAATAATGTTAATTAATATGATTACTTTAAAACCTCTGTGTAAACAACATTTTTAGAAGATCCTTCAGGAGCGAGAATAATAAGGCTACTGGCAGAGCTAACTCTAGAGCATGCGACATAAAATTGTCCATGAGAGAAGCAATCTTCTCTAAGATCTAGACCTATTCCACTGAAACTTTCTAGGTTTAATAATGTTAATTAATATGATTACTTTAAAACCTCTGTGTAAACAACATTTTTAGAAGATCCTTCAGGAGCGAGAATAATAAGGCTACTGGCAGAGCTAACTCTAGAGCATGCGACATAAAATTGTCCATGAGAGAAGCAATCTTCTCTAAGATCTAGTCCAGCCAGCTTCAAAGTCTGCCCCTGCGATTTATTTATAGTTATTGCAAAGCAAACTTTTAGAGGGAATTGTAGCCTTTTAAACTGAAACGACAGACTGGATGGTATTAATGGGATCCTGGGTATAAACACTGTTTCCCCCTTCCCGCACCCCGTAAATACTGTTGCTTCGATTACATTCTTATGAAGACCTTTTATAACTTTGCATAACTTTGGGGGACTTAAATTTCGCAATAACATTATGGGTGCTCCAATCCTAAGATTATGCTGAGGAATTCCTGGAGGATTCAAAGAATTTAAAAATTCAACAGGGTAATGAACAGCATTATCAGCATCAGGAACAGAGTCGACCGATTTATAGGAGACTTCTAAACCAAATAAATCAAATGAGTTTAGCAATAAATTATTAATAGTGGTTGCTCTTTCATTTTTCGTTGTCAAAATGGCGTGCTCAGATAGCCAATCTAAGCTTTTACATGATATGTTGGAAATGTCAGGAAATATTTTGGATGTAAGGTCTTGAACGTTTTTGACTACATTTCCTAAGCGTGATGTTTTAACTATTTTTCCATCAACTGTTGGATTGGCCTCATTCCCAATTTTTAAAAGAGTTTCGGCAAAAATTTGAGGTGTTTCTAAATTAACTAAATCCAAAGGAAGTTTAAATGTGGAATGAGCAGTTCGACCTCCATTGAGCAGGGTAGCAGCTATACCGAAAGATGCTACAGCTAGGGCTATTTTTTTTTAACTTCGAACTTTTGCCAACAATAAGTTTGTCAAGAAGGTTTTACCTGTCCCTCCAGGTGCATCCAAAAAAAATATTTCACCCATCTCAGCCCCAACGCTTTGTAAAATTGTACGTTCGCTTAATATTAGTTTGGAGTTAGGAAATTGGGTTGTCAGGACTTTCTTATTTCTTATTTGCGCGTTTTTTGAAAACCTTTGTGTAAACAACCTTTGTAGAAGATCCTTCAAGAGAGAGAATCAGAAGGATACTGGCAGAGCTATATAATAAATGAAAGTGAACCAAGTAAAAGTCGTGAGCTTGTATACTTTTTATCAGTTACAATGTTATCAATGCAATTTTAATTTGCGCACAAATATGTATACTTGTTTGTAAATTAGAATTTGTTGTTTTCAAATTTCTTGTTTTGAATGAAACGAAAACCTTTGTACACACAGTAAAAGATTGGCATCCAATACAAAAACAGCAAAGTAACGTTTTATTTTTAGATTCCACATTTGATGGATAAACGGGTATAATAAATCATTTTATTTGTATTTAACCACATTATCTACTTTCGAATAGAAACATACACACACATTGTATGTATGTACATGTATTGTACATATAAGCAAATCAAAACATATCCAAATATACATATGTACATACGTATTTGGTCAAATGTTCGAATCTTAAGATAAATATTTAACTTGGAAACATTTTGGCTTTGCTTACAGAATTTGTAGTAATTTTCTATTTTCTTCCATGGTGGAAATTAAATAAGGCTCTTACTTCTGCTACAAAATGAAAAATAAAACCTAAGCATTTGATCCACAGAACTGACTATTGATCGAAAATCATATTGATCGGAGCAGCAGTTTAAGTTTTTAAAATCCAAAACAAATTTAACTTAAATTGCCTCTTTCCCCTCCCCCTTTCCCAGCAGCACTACCCCTCCCCTTCATCAGTTTTCTTGGCTGTTGCTCTCTCGGCCGTCGCTCTCTTGGCATCCGCTCTCTGGGTTTTGCACTCTCGACAGGCTCCCGCAAAATGCAACGCAATAACTTAGAAAATCTAAATAAATTCGTTAAAAATACTTAAAAAATGTTAAAAACTTAAAAAATTAAACTTAAGCATTTGGGCCATAGAATAACTATTTAGCGAAAAATCATCTTGATCGGAGCAGCGGTTTAGATTTTTTAAATCGAAAAGTTAATTTTAAATGTAGCTCCCAAATTATGGGGGATATTCAAATTTTTTTAGATTTCTAATTAGGCCCTTTGAAAACCTAAAATTCGGAAAAAACCAAATATCGAAATTCCAACCACTTTAGAAGTTAAGCTTAAATACATCAACTTTTTTTGCTCAGAATAATGGATGTTGGAGCTGTTTGGGGCCACTGGGGGGACATATCGGATCTTAGTGGGCGCCCACGCCCCCAATGGAATACTGTGAAAAAATTTGGCTGCTCTTGCTCTTACGGTTTGGGCTGTGGCCGTATCCCCTTAAAAATCGGTCTTTCATTTTATAATCTTTAGGGATTGATCGGAAATGCCATAACTTTGGTGTTTGATAAGTTAGGAAGTTGGGATTTCCTATGGGTTTTATTTTTGGCCAATTAATCCGACCTACCAAATTTCATATGGATCGGCCGACTATATTCTATAGCTGCCATATAACTAAACGATTGGAAATGCCATAGCTTTGGTGTTTTTAAAGTTAGGAAGTTGGGATTTTCTATGGGTTTTATTTTTGGCCAATTAATCCGACCTACCAAATTTCATATGGATCGGCCGACTATATTCTATAGCTGCCATATAACTAAACGATTGGAAATGCCATAGCTTTGGTGTTTTTAAAGTTAGGAAGTTGGGATTTTTATGAGTGTTAAGAATGCATCATATGAATAATTTTGGAGAATATAATTTACAGAATATTCTGCAAGGGTATTTCAACTTCGGCTCCGCCCGAAGTTAGCTTTCCTTTCTTGTTTTTTATGTTAATATATGTGCGTCCAATGTGATTGTTTAGTTTAGATACTAATGAGAATTGTTTGTTACTTCAAATTGAATTGTGAATTTGTGAATAAAGGTTTGTTGTCCGATGTGAACGTTAAACGCAAAACCATAATAATTGTAAACTAAAATCTCCGTTCTTAGGTATCGGTATTTGATAAATTGCCTAATATATTAAAGGAAAAACTTTTAAGCGGGGAGTATAGACTTCGTTATAGACTTCAATGGAAAGGAAGTAAATAATTTTGTGGCATGCAAGTTATGTTATAACATTTATAAATATACGGGAAGCACATCTAATTTAGTTAAGCATACATGCTACTTAATGAGCTGCAGTAAAAACCACAACCTGTCACTGATTAATGTTAATTGTGATACAAAAAAGGAGGCAACCACTATTGCTACTGAATGGATAATAAAAAAGAGAGAACGCTATAGTCGAGTGCCTCGACTATTAGATACCCGTTACTCGGCTAAACAACTTACTATAAATATGCCTTCTTGTATGTTTTTCGCCGCTCGAATTAGCACCTTGGCTAACTGTTCCAAAGTCATCCGTTAGATGGCGCTATTGTATTGCGCCATCTACCCCAAAACATTGGTACCACGGGCCATGAAAGGCGGAAATCTAGGCGCTAGCCAGGCTTAAGCGTTTAATGGGTTTTTGGGCGTTAGAGTGGGCGTGGCAAACTTTTATTAGGCCAATCGATAGGTATTGACGAAACAAATACATATCAATAAAAATTTTCATAATAGCATCACAACTGTGGCCACAGCTTCTGGCTTGTGGGCGTTAGAGGAGGCGTGGTACCATTTTGAAACAAACTTGCGCTGCGTAGGAACTCCTAAAATCTACATGCAAAATCTCAATTTTCTAGCTTTTATAGTTTCCGAGATCTCAGCGTTCATACGGACAGACAGACGGACAGACAGACGGACAGACGGACATGGCTAGATCGACTCGGCTAGTTATCCTGAACAAGAATATATATACTTTATAGGGTCGGAAACGCTTCCTTCTACCTGTTACATACTTTTGCACGAATACAATATACCCTTTTACTCTACAAGTAACGGGTATTAAAATTGTCGTCCATTTAAGTTGATCAGCGATTCAGGCCAGAAAGAATTCAGTAAGTTTCTGATCAAGGTGGGCAGTACCTACGGCTCTAACGTGGACGTTGACCAAATGTTGCCGAATCCAACGACAATATCAAGGAAGGTGGCGTCTCTGTACGAAATTCACTTCGGGCCAGTCAAAGCAGACATTCAAAAATATAAATGTTATGGATATGCACATACAAGCGATATTTGGACAGACAATCATTTAAGACTATCATACTTGTCTTGTACTATGCATTATGTAAAGGACGACATATTGATGAACCGTCTACTGGCTGTTAAAAGCATGAAAGGAGAAGCCTGTCTCAGTTTTTACATTTATTAAGAGTTGTAATTGTTTTTATTAGGTGTGAACGTTCGTGCTAAGATGATAGAAATATTGGAAAAATTTTCTTGCGAGCTTAAAGAAGACCATCCCGTTATTGTTACAGATAGGGGATCGAATATGAGAACGGCTTTTTGAACATAGGATCAAATTCACTGCATCAACCATTTAATACATAACGTAGTAGAAAAATCTGTTAAGACAGTACCAGAGCTATCACAAATAGTAGTTGAGTGCAGCAAATTGGTGAAATACTTTAAAAAATCCGGCTCCAATTCATATTTAAATATTTCCTTAAAAAGCTTTAGCCCAACGCGTTGGAATACTGTTTTTTATACCCTTGCAGAGGGTATTATAATTTTGGTCAAAAGTGTGCAACGCAGTGAAGGAGACATCTCCGACCCTATAAAGTATATATATTCTTGATCAGGATCACCTCCTGAGTTGATATAGCCATGTCCGTCTGTCCGTCTGTCCGTCTGTCCGTCTGTCTGTCCGTCTGTCTGTCCGTCTGTCTGTCCGTCTGTCCGTCTGTCTGTTTCTACGCAAACTAGTCTCTCAGTTTTAAAGCTATCGAATTGAAACTTTGCACACACCCTTCTTTCCTTTGCACGCAGTATATAAGTCGGAACGGCCGGGATCGGCCGACTATATCCTATAGCTGCCATATAACTGAACGATCGGAAATGCCATAACTTTGGTGTTTATAAAGTTAGGAAGTTGGGATTTTCTATGGGTTTTATATTTGGCCAATCAATCCGACTTGCCAAATTTTATAAGGATCGGCCGACTATATCCTATAGCTACCATATAACTGATTGATCGGAAATGCCATAACTTTGGTGTTTGTAAGGTTAGGAAGTTGGATTTTTTATGAATTTTATATTTGGCCAATTTATCCGACCTACCAAATTTCATAAGTATCGGGCGACTATATCCTATAGCCGCTATATAACTGACTAGCTGTACCCGGCGCGACTTCGTTCGCTTAAAATTAGATTTCAGTTCGGTTGTCAAGACTTTCCCATTTCCACACCACCCCTGAGGTAGAGAAATTGGCGCGTTTTTTTAATGTGGTATCTCCAATTAGACCTATTCCACTGAAACTTTCTAGGTTTAATAATGTTAATTAATATGATTACTTTAAAACCTCTGTGTAAACAACATTTTTAGAAGATCCTTCAGGAGCGAGAATAATAAGGCTACTGGCAGAGCTAACTCTAGAGCATGCGACATAAAATTGTCCATGAGAGAAGCAATCTTCTCTAAGATCTAGACCTATTCCACTGAAACTTTCTAGGTTTAATAATGTTAATTAATATGATTACTTTAAAACCTCTGTGTAAACAACATTTTTAGAAGATCCTTCAGGAGCGAGAATAATAAGGCTACTGGCAGAGCTAACTCTAGAGCATGCGACATAAAATTGTCCATGAGAGAAGCAATCTTCTCTAAGATCTAGTCCAGCCAGCTTCAAAGTCTGCCCCTGCGATTTATTTATAGTTATTGCAAAGCAAACTTTTAGAGGGAATTGTAGCCTTTTAAACTGAAACGACAGACTGGATGGTATTAATGGGATCCTGGGTATAAACACTGTTTCCCCTTCCCGCACCCCGTAAATACTGTTGCTTCGATTACATTCTTATGAAGACCTTTTATAACTTTGCATAACTTTGGGGGACTTAAATTTCGCAATAACATTATGGGTGCTCCAATCCTAAGATTATGCTGAGGAATTCCTGGAGGATTCAAAGAATTTAAAAATTCAACAGGGTAATGAACAGCATTATCAGCATCAGGAACAGAGTCGACCGATTTATAGGAGACTTCTAAACCAAATAAATCAAATGAGTTTAGCAATAAATTATTAATAGTGGTTGCTCTTTCATTTTTCGTTGTCAAAATGGCGTGCTCAGATAGCCAATCTAAGCTTTTACATGATATGTTGGAAATGTCAGGAAATATTTTGGATGTAAGGTCTTGAACGTTTTTGACTACATTTCCTAAGCGTGATGTTTTAACTATTTTTCCATCAACTGTTGGATTGGCCTCATTCCCAATTTTTAAAAGAGTTTCGGCAAAAATTTGAGGTGTTTCTAAATTAACTAAATCCAAAGGAAGTTTAAATGTAGAATGAGCAGTTCGACCTCCATTGAGCAGGGTAGCAGCTATACCGAAAGATGCTACAGCTAGGGCTATTTTTTTTTAACTTCGAACTTTTGCCAACAATAAGTTTGTCAAGAAGGTTTTACCTGTCCCTCCAGGTGCATCCAAAAAAAATATTTCACCCATCTCAGCCCCAACGCTTTGTAAAATTGTACGTTCGCTTAATATTAGTTTGGAGTTAGGAAATTGGGTTGTCAGGACTTTCTTATTTCTTATTTGCGCGTTTTTTGAAAACCTTTGTGTAAACAACCTTTGTAGAAGATCCTTCAAGAGAGAGAATCAGAAGGATACTGGCAGAGCTATATAATAAATGAAAGTGAACCAAGTAAAAGTCGTGAGCTTGTATACTTTTTATCAGTTACAATGTTATCAATGCAATTTTAATTTGCGCACAAATATGTATACTTGTTTGTAAATTAGAATTTGTTGTTTTCAAATTTCTTGTTTTGAATGAAACGAAAACCTTTGTACACACAGTAAAAGATTGGCATCCAATACAAAAACAGCAAAGTAACGTTTTATTTTTAGATTCCACATTTGATGGATAAACGGGTATAATAAATCATTTTATTTGTATTTAACCACATTATCTACTTTCGAATAGAAACATACACACACATTGTATGTATGTACATGTATTGTACATATAAGCAAATCAAAACATATCCAAATATACATATGTACATACGTATTTGGTCAAATGTTCGAATCTTAAGATAAATATTTAACTTGGAAACATTTTGGCTTTGCTTACAGAATTTGTAGTAATTTTCTATTTTCTTCCATGGTGGAAATTAAATAAGGCTCTTACTTCTGCTACAAAATGAAAAATAAAACCTAAGCATTTGATCCACAGAACTGACTATTGATCGAAAATCATATTGATCGGAGCAGCAGTTTAAGTTTTTAAAATCCAAAACAAATTTAACTTAAATTGCCTCTTTCCCCTCCCCTTTCCCAGCAGCACTACCCCTCCCCTTCATCAGTTTTCTTGGCTGTTGCTCTCTCGGCCGTCGCTCTCTTGGCATCCGCTCTCTGGGTTTTGCACTCTCGACAGGCTCCCGCAAAATGCAACGCAATAACTTAGAAAATCTAAATAAATTCGTTAAAAATACTTAAAAAATGTTAAAAACTTAAAAAATTAAACTTAAGCATTTGGGCCATAGAATAACTATTTAGCGAAAAATCATCTTGATCGGAGCAGCGGTTTAGATTTTTTAAATCGAAAAGTTAATTTTAAATGTAGCTCCCAAATTATGGGGGATATTCAAATTTTTTTAGATTTCTAATTAGGCCCTTTGAAAACCTAAAATTCGGAAAAAACCAAATATCGAAATTCCAACCACTTTAGAAGTTAAGCTTAAATACATCAACTTTTTTTGCTCAGAATAATGGATGTTGGAGCTGTTTGGGGCCACTGGGGGACATATCGGATCTTAGTGGGCGCCCACGCCCCCAATGGAATACTGTGAAAAAATTTGGCTGCTCTTGCTCTTACGGTTTGGGCTGTGGCCGTATCCCCTTAAAAATCGGTCTTTCATTTTATAATCTTTAGGGATTGATCGGAAATGCCATAACTTTGGTGTTTGATAAGTTAGGAAGTTGGGATTTCCTATGGGTTTTATTTTTGGCCAATTAATCCGACCTACCAAATTTCATATGGATCGGCCGACTATATTCTATAGCTGCCATATAACTAAACGATTGGAAATGCCATAGCTTTGGTGTTTTTAAAGTTAGGAAGTTGGGATTTTCTATGGGTTTTATTTTTGGCCAATTAATCCGACCTACCAAATTTCATATGGATCGGCCGACTATATTCTATAGCTGCCATATAACTAAACGATTGGAAATGCCATAGCTTTGGTGTTTTTAAAGTTAGGAAGTTGGGATTTTTATGAGTGTTAAGAATGCATCATATGAATAATTTTGGAGAATATAATTTACAGAATATTCTGCAAGGGTATTTCAACTTCGGCTCCGCCCGAAGTTAGCTTTCCTTTCTTGTTATTTATTGAAGTCGATAGAGCAAAATTGGATTGATATCACAAAGATTCTAAAAGAAAAAAATAAAACAATTAGAATAGTACTAATTCACATAAATGAGCTTCGATCAATAACGTGTCTTCTAGAAATATTTGCAGAGATATCGACAAAATTGGAAGGTAATAAATATCCAACAATTCATTTGACTATACCCTAAATCTTGCCAAGCAAACATAGCCGATAGTGATATTCTTGCCAAAGTCAAATTCCGCAATATATTACAAAATTTCATAAAATAGCACTGTTTTTGTTTCCACCAACAAATAAATTGATCCAATTTTCAGAAAATAAGAAAAATACCATTATAGATGACTGCAAAGAAATCGTAGTGGGTTTTTTATTAGATGAGGTTTCCAAAAAAAATGATGGCAGTGCCCAAAATTGTCATTGTTGGAAAAAATAACCACGTGGTATAGTGGATTATCCCAGGCAAAGAATAACGCAGCGGCTTTGTAGTTAATAGTTTAATCGTTATAATAGAACTGAACTCGTGATTCTAAGAGTATACTCACTAAAGAACAATAGTAGGCAGCGAGAGGAAAAAACATATGTTTGAAGCTCGCTGTTCGATAACATACATTATTGTTACATATAAAGATATGGTTACCGAACAGATTATGTTATGCTTACTGTTAAATACAATTTCAACACTTTTGCTTAAGCTATACATTATCTGCTCTATCGGAATCAACTAGTCCAAGGGCTCTAACAAATTTACAATGCTTTTGCTTACATAAACCTTTTGTTAACAAATCTGCAACATTTTCTTCTGTAAATACATGTTTTAAATTGATTTCGTTGCTCTCAATTTTTTCTCTTACATAATGAAACTTTATGTCTATGTGTTTGGTACGCTTATGATGGATCGGGTTTCTTGCAATATGATGTGAGCTGATGTTATCTCCGAAGATAGTAATTGGCTCAACGTTTGGCCAACCCATATCCCCCAGTAATCTTCTAAGGTATATTGCCTCTCTAGCTGCAGTTGAAAGGGCAATATATTCTGCTTCTGTGCTGCATAAAGCAACGATGCTCTGCTTGGTTGAAGACCATGAAAACGCAGCGCCAGCCAGGAAGAAAGCATATCCAGAGTAAGACTTCCGGTCCAGTTGGTCGTTCGCCCAATCCGCGTCTGCAAATCCCATTACTGATCCTCCAGACTTCTTGTAGACAATACTCAAGTTTAATGTCCCGGCTAAATATCGCAACAAGTGTTTAGCTGCAGTCTCGTGTTCGATATGCGGATCAGTGTTACGTTGGGATAGCTTGCTCACGGCATGTACGATATCAGGTCGGCTCAGAACGGCTAAATACATGAGAGAACCGATTAATGATTGGTACTTAGTGATATTTACCTTAACGCAGTTCTTATCCTTGCAGCTGATATGGAATCCAGTGTCTAGCGGTGTTGCAGCCGGTCGGCATGCTGTCATGCCATACTGATCCAACAAGCAGTGAATGTATCTCTGTTGACAAAGAGTTATACATCCCGTATCGCCATCTCTATGTATTTCTAGACCCAAAAAGTAGTTTAGCTTGCCTCCGTCTTGCATGCTGAAGACCGCAGAGATCTTGCCTTTGGCCAAGGCGATGTCCTCCTCACTTGGGCAAATGATGATAAGATCATCCACGTACACGGCTATGAAGCTGTACTTCTTCTGACTTTCTTTGACGTATAAACAAGGTTCGTTTCTGCTTCTGTTGAATCCAATGCTCTGCAGGGCTTCATCTAATGTGCTGTTCCATGCACGTCCAGATTGTTTTAGCCCATATATTGCTTTTCGTAGCTTTAATACAAAGTTGGGGTTGCGATTGTCAACAAAGTTCGAAGGTTGTTTCATATACACATCTTCATTAAGCTCGGCATTCAAGTATGCGTTTGAGATATCAACCTGATGCATATACAGCTGCTTTTCTGCAGCTACAGCGAATAGCATTCGTATAGTCTCATATCGGATTACAGGAGAGTATGTTTCCCAGTAGTTTATACCAAACTGTTGGCCGCAACCTTTCGCTACTAGTCGAGACTTAAAACGTTCAATTTCGCCATTCTTGTTTCTTTTGATGCGAAACACCCATTTTGATCCGATGGCCCTCTGACCTTTGGGCAGATCTGTTAATGACCAAGTCCCGTTGGCCACGAGCGCATCCATTTCTGCTTGCATTGACGCCTTCCAGTGTTTGCTGTACTGGCCAGACAGTGCTTCGTCCGCTGTGTTCGGAGTCTCGGCGTCTTCAAGGCTGTTAAGATTGTTGAGCATTTGGAACTCCTTTTTCGGTCTGCCAGGATTGCCTGTCCTAATTATTTTCGGCCTTCCAGGGCCCCGACGGGCTGCGAGTTCATTTTGTAAGGATATCGGCATATTTTCGTCTTGGTTGAAGACTGGCTCGCCGTGTACTTCATCCTGCTCAACTGGATCACTTGCGCTGACAAATATATCCTCCTCTTCGCCGTTGTGTGTAGAATCGCACCTTGCAGAGTGCTGCTGCTGGGCTTCCTCCTCTTTGTCCTCTGGAGTTGTGAATCCATTTTTGTTGGCAGCCCCTTGTTCTACTTCCGAATGACACTCAAGGCGAATAATATTTGAATCGAAGTTGGATATTTGAGGACTATAATTTTTCTTGGCAAACTCACCTTCAAAAAGTTTGACATCTCGTCGCTCAATTATACTTCTGATCCCTGGATCATACAGCCCGTAGGTTTTTGCTGAATGAGAATATCCAACGAAAATGTACTCTTTTCCTTTTGGTTTGAATTTTCCTCGTGATGTTTTGTCCAGGGCAAATGCTCGTGAGCCGAAAATCCTGAGATGCTTCACTGAAGGTAAACGCTTGTTCCACATCTCGAATGGTATTTTTCCGTCTAGTGATTTTGTTGGGCACCTATTCTTTAAATAGGCAGCTGTTCGGACGGCTTCAGCCCACAAAAATTTATCCAGATTTGCATGAATTATCAAACTTTTTGCCATCTCTATGATGGTGCGGTTAGCCCGTTCAGCGAGACCGTTTTGCTGGGGTACTGTCAATTGCCGTTTAATTCCGCAAGAGTTAAGAAACTCCGTGAATTCATTATTGACGTACTCCTTGCCATTATCGCTCCACAGCTGTTTGATTTTCCTTCCTTTTTGACATTCCACGTAGTTCTTGAACAGCTAAACTTCTGCAGTACCTCATTTTTTGCATGCATGAAGTAAACATGGATTTTTCTAGAATGATCATCTATGCATGTAACGAAGTAGCGGTTCCCGGCCAATGATTTCACATTCATGGGCCCGCAGACATCTGAGTGAATCAATTCCAACACGCTTGTTGAAATCATGTCTGATCTTTGTGGGTGTGGTAGCGCACATATCTTCGAAATGTTACATGTATCGCAGCTAATGTTTGTTGGCACATGTAGAATATTCTGAGCTGCTATTTGTTTTAAACTCTAAAAGTTTAAGTGGCCGACCCGAACGTGCCATTTCGTTACTAGTGTATTTTCTTTTGCCATACAAACAATATTACTGTGCGAACTCATTTCGAATAAATACAAATTATTCCGCTGCTTAGCTTGTAGCATAATGTTGCCTTTTTCATCTTTGATAACAGCTTTGTATTTGTCGAATACTGTGAATTTACCGTAAGCAGCGGCATGGCTTACTGACAAAAAATTCATGTGCAACGTTGGAACGAACAACACCTCCTCCAACTGAATGTTTACGTTTTCTGCGCAGAACATAACTGTGCCAAAACCCGAAGATTCTATATACTCTTCCGCCGCAAGCATTATCTGTGATTTCTTTTCTATAAATGTATTAAATAAGTTTTTATTGCAGCACATATGAGACGTCGCACCAGAATCAAGACACCATACAAATTCGTTTTGGTTACACACACTGATATGCATTAGGCAGTTCGATTGCAGTTTTTCGATAGACTCACTATCTCTGCAATCTCTGGCGCGATGTCCGATTTTTTTTGCACTTGTAACATTTTCCATTAAACTGAATTTTTTCGTACTTCTTTTCGTCTTTGCTAATTTTTCCGCGACTTTTGAAAACTGTACCCTTACTTTGTAAGTTTCGGTGTGCATATACCGCTTGATCAGTACGTTCTCTCCTATCTCTCTCTTCTTTTCTCGCTCCTTCTTCTAAAAGCTTTACCTTAACTATGTCGAAGCAAGGTAACTTGTCCCGAGTTTCGATTGCTACGACGAAACTCTCCCAATTACTTGGCAAATTGGACAATATCATGATGACCTTCAAATCATCTTGTAGACGTATATCAAGTTCGGCCAACTTATCGGAAGTTTCCGTAAATGTGTTTTCATAACTGTTGAAACTTTCACCGTTATGCAGATTTAGCCCCAAGAGTTTTTGATAGAACTGTACCTTTTTAGCTGGACTGCCAGATGCATGAATCTCTCGAAGTTTCCTCCATGCCGTGTATGCACTTAAGCAGTGCTTAATATGCATCAACTGTGTCGGCTTCACGGTCAATAATTTCCCAGGTGGCACACTCCGCCTTATCTAGGGGCTTCGTAATGCTTCCACTTGCAACACTCCACAAATCCTGGGTGACTAGTACGCTCCGCATCGATATCGACCATACGTCATAGTTGTCTTCTCCCAATTTTTCTATTTGAGCAGACACACTCATTTTGTTAACGAACCACACTTCACGATTTATTGGCGCTTAACAAAAATTTACAGTTTTTTGAGTTCTCGAGATGACTTTGTCGAATCTCTGTATTTAAACTATTATATATTGCCGGTTTTCTGGGCCCATAACCTTTGTTGGAAAAAATAACCACGTGGTATAGTGGATTATCCCAGGCAAAGAATAACGCAGCGGCTTTGTAGTTAATAGTTTAATCGTTATAATAGAACTGAACTCGTGATTGTAAGAAACTCACTAAAGAACAATAGTAGGCAGCGAGAGGAAAAAACATATGTTTGAAGCTCGCTGTTCGATAACATACATTATTGTTACATATAAAGATATGGTTACCGAACAGATTATGTTATGCTTACTGTTAAATACAATTTCAACAGTCATGATGATGCATTTATTGATTTCATCGAAGTCCAAAAAGCTACAACCACAATAGATAAAATAGACAAGGAAATAATCGGTTATTGTAACACAAGAGTTAGTTTTTCAGATAGTTTTGATTGCCTTAGTTGGTGGACCGGCCATAAAAAAATGTTCCCCCTTTTATTTAAGACTAGTTGTAAGATTTTTTGTATACCAGAAAGAGAGCGTTTTCTGATGTCAGAAACTTAATTACTGAAAAACGATGCAGTATATCAAAAAATCCAGAAAGCATAAATAAAATTATGTTTCTACATTCTAATATAAATAATATTTAATAAGAAAAAATTAATAATTAGTTTTTAAGCGAAATATTCATACATGAAATGAAAATAAACATTGTATTATTGTCTCTTATTTAATTAATAGTAAATACAGCTCACGTAAAAGGAAAAAATGCGTCATTCATCGCACTCACTATTTTTACCCGTTTCTTTTGGCATTCAATTCGCTCTCTCTATGTGTGAGTTCGATGAGTTGAGTACAGCGGCGGCGCACACATTCACTCACATTCATTGCAATTCGCAGCCGAATTCATTCAACTCATTGACAGATGAATGTCTCATAAGCCGATTTGAATGCGGCCGTGCAGCCCTTTAGTACGTAATGCCCTAAATCGAGGGCGCACAAATCCCACGAGTCGTGACGAGGATCATCGGAGTCACCATACGGATATTTAGTTTATTACATTACATTGTAATCATAGTCATAGTCTTGTTATTAGCTTTAAGCTGGGACATGAAGTCCCCGTGTAATCAATTGAAATAATTGGAACTAAGGAAACTAATTAAACTAGTATTAATTTTGAGCCAAGACACGCCCCCTAGACAAAGCCCCCCTAACGCGTTATCGCACTCTTGAGGCCCGCGATCGATAGCACAATCGATAGCGGGGAACTGGTTCAGCATCCCTCCGGCACACCACTATCGACACACACAGAGCCATATGCGCCGATCCGCCGGGGACTCAAGTCAGCCTTGCATATCCGAACCCGCTCCCGACGCCGCACCTTTTCTTTTTAATGTTTTCGGCTCTTGTCGATCCGCGCAACACCGACCAGCGCACCAAAATGCACGTAAGCAAGGATACCCATTGTGAGGGCAGCCGCCTGGGCCCCTATTCTTATCGATTGCCAATACAGACCTGAACTTAAAACCCCGTGCGTTATTTCTACCCCTACACCCCCTCCTCCTGCCAACCCCTTTCTCGACCCAGATCAACGACGCGTGTTTGGTTTCGCATCCGCGCGGCGCATCTCGGCCGAGAGCTCCCACCTTAGAATCCTCGTAGACTCCGAGAATATCCGGAGTGGGGAACCCTCGTAGACTCCGAGTTCACCCAGAGTAGATAAACCCCGCCGTTCACGCGGAATCCCCGTAGCCAACTCCAGTCGGAGTCATCCAAGTTCACCACCAAGCAGTGCGATCGCCCTCTCAGTACCGGGTTTCGCGCCAAGCAGTGTAGTCGGCCCTATCGCCACCACAGGCCGCCAGGCAGCGTCCTAATGTACATCTCGGGTCGTCAACCTCGCGGTACGATCGGATCCACTTACGGCTCCCACGCAAGGAAGCATACTAGACGACTAGAATAGCACCCGTCTCTAGGCGTCCTACCACTACAGGTTCCACCCTTCTATATACATATCTTATATAGGTTCCTTGGCCCCGATTGAAGTTTTAACCCGGCCTGAGAACTGCGTGACAAACGTTGAAACCTTACTGCACCGAAAACGTGATCACAAAAAGGAAAAATTATTACGATATCTCACTAAAGAATTTCCCTAATTTGGAAATTGTAAACTTAAATATTTGATTATATAAAACATAAACCGATTATTACTAACAACCTATTTCTTCACCGCCATCTGCGAGTTGGGTAACTACACAGGCGAGAAGAACAACTCTAGGAACTACAGCTAATTACTTAATTTCGGTTAGAATTTGGAAGGAAATAGCTTGGCCTTTTCACCACAGTTTACGTGGAAAAATTCCCATGGAGCTCGAGGATGTTACAAAGAATCATCTTAACTCTTGGTTGTTTACTAACTTGATTTCCGTCTTACAGATCATTTCCATGAAGACTGGCCACATTGTGATCAATGATCAACGAAATTAGCATACCCTCTAAAATGATGTATTTCAAAAACTTCGAAAAATTCCAACGTTTGTTGATTTTTAAAAATTGTAATCAAACTAGCTAGAAATCACCAATGTTAATGTTCGGAGCAGCCCGCCAGCGCCTAGTCTAGTGCGCATAGGTGTATGACTGAACCTGCAGTGCTCTTGCGCTCTCCTCTTTATATTTGCCTTATATCGCTAAGCTGTCGCGCAACCTATTCAGCGACTACATTTGTAAAACCCGGATTAAAATATGAAGGCAGGCTTTCGGCTGCAGCAGTGCAGATTCGACTGGCAGAATAAACACGACACGTTATTATTACATAACATAAGGGTGGCAGTTTTGTTGTCTTCCCCCAAAAATTTTGGTGGCCCCGACGTGATCGCTGTTTAATATCGTTTAAGCAATATATTTTGGTTTCGCTGTCGTTTGCCGTTTAAGTTTTTACATTTCGCGCTGTGAAAAGCCGGCAGGCAGTTCATCTTTTCGTACATTTCGCGCTGTGAAAAAAAACTGTGTTGTGCTGCAAATTATAAACAAAAGGTGAATAACATTTAACTATTCTAAAAGTGCATAGTACATACATATACATAATTTCAAGTCCGCTGTTATAAGGCGGAACAACAACAACAAAGTTCCGTTGCGTTTTCGACGACGCTTGGTGCCGCGCATTTTTCGGGGCAAAAGTTAAAAGGTTATTCGCCCCTCTTAACCAGTTCGGACATTTTTCTTTTATTATACCCGTTACTCGTAGAGTAAAAGGGTATATTGTATTCGTGCAAAAGTATGTAACAGGTAGAAGGAAGCGTTTCCGACCCTATAAAGTATATATATTCTTGTTCAGGATAACTAGCCGAGTCGATCTAGCCATGTCCGTCTGTCCGTCTGTCTGTCCGTCTGTCTGTCCGTCTGTCTGTCCGTCTGTCTGTCCGTCTGTCTGTCCGTCTGTCTGTCTGTCCGTTTGTCTGTCCGTATGAACGTTGAGATCTCGGAAACTGTAAAAGCTAGAAGATTGGCATTTTGCATGTAGATTTTAGGAGTTCCTACGCAGCGCAAGTTTGTTTCAAAATGGTGCCACGCCCCCTCTGACGCCCACAAGCCACAAGCTGTGGCCACAGTTTTGATGCTAATATGAACATTTTAATTGATATGTGTTTGTTTCGTCAATACCTATCGATTTGCCTAATAAAAGTTTGCCACGCCCACTCTAACGCCCAAAAACCCATTAAACGCTTAGGCCTGGCTAGCGCCTACATTTCCGCCTTTCATTGCGCCATCTAACGGATGACTTTGGAACAGCTGGCCAAGGTGCTCAACAGAGTCAACGTTAATTCTCGATAAGGATTTCTATTAAAGGAAATTGCGATGGTTTTCATTTGTCAATACCGAACTATATCCCAAGAACTATGCAAATCAAATCAAGTTAGCGAAGTTGGCGGTCTGAGTCAAACAATGGCTTATGTGTGTATGCTGGTGCAGGACAAAAGCTGCCTGCGCTAAAGCAGCGCTGGTGCCGATGCTCATGCTGTAAAGCTGCCAGCTCTAAGAGATCGCCGAATTCAAATTGATAATTTGAACTTTTTGTCCTTTTTTCCTGTGGTCACTCTAAATCACATTATGTTAATGCAAAAATAATGGATGAAGCTGATCTTCTCGCGCGATTGGACTGGGTCAATTCCTTAAATTCGTCATTTGACTCCTCACAGACATCGCTGGAACGGCTGGATTTAAAGGAGACTTCGAGTGATAGGCGATGGGAATTTTCGGAGGTTTTTATGGATGTGAAGGCGAAGCTGCCCAGCGCAAATTGCAATTGTCGGGTAGCACAGATGCCAACTTCACATCTATAGACATCAACCACCATGCTGATCTTTCTTTTCGGACACGGAAGCCTCGATTACCCAACCTGGAGATTGCTCGTTTTCATGGATCTTATGCTGAGTGGCCGGACTTTCTCGCAACGTTCACCGCGGTAATTGGAAATGATGACGAGCTAAGCGACATTGAAAAGCTGCAATATTTACGGTCTAGTCTAGGGGGAGTGGCTCTGGAGGCCATACGCTCGCTCGAACCTTCAAATGACAATGACTTCGGGCAATCCATACGCTGGCCACTACACAGCAAATTTTGGATGGATTACTGATTCATATCGTCGTTCACAAGCTGGATCAACGGACTCGGGAAAAATGTGAAGAGGATTTGCCAATCGCTGAGTTATCTTCCTGGACTGCTATGGAGTCGTTTTTGGAGAGGAGGTGCAGGATGATGGAAAATTTGGATCAAGCCTTGGTAACGCAAACACCAGGCCATCAGGTGGGAAAAAATTTGCATAAATATAACCCAAGTACACTCATTGCGTCTTCTACTAACTTAAATCATTATTTGCCAAAGTGCTCTCGATTTTTAAATTTGAGCCCGCATCTTCGATTTAGAGAAGCCGAGAAAATGTACCTTTGTCTAAACCGTTTGCGCCAGGGGCATAGTTTGCAGCAATGTAAATCAACTCATTGCAGATATTGTCGCATGAAGCACCACTCACTATTGCATATGACCCCTGACTCATCCGCACCACCTCCATCATCAGACCCACTCTCGAGCTCTCAGCCATCACCATCTACTTCATCAACACTAGTGTCATGCTCACAACTTGATCGTCAGGTATCGCACCCTCCACCAAATGCTTCAAACACTGTGCCAACTGCTATTGTCTATGTAAAAACAAGAGAGAACGCTATAGTCGGGTGCCCCGACTATCAGATACCCGTTACTCAGGTAAAGGGAGTGCGAGGGAGATGGAGATAGAAACTTTGATCACGCATAACTTTTTAACGAATGGTCCGATTTGAAAAATTTCTTCTACATTTCGATAGGTATTGATAAACACAATAAAACTGCATTTTTACTTTTCCGAAATATTTAAATTTTAAAAATCGTATATAAGCGATTGTGGGCGTTAAAGGGGGCGTGGCACCTTTTTGAAACAAACTTGCGCTGCGTAGGAACTCCTAGAATCTTCTAGCTTTTATAGTTTCCGAGATCTCAGCGTTCATACGGACGGACAGACGGACAGACGGACATGGCTATATCGACTCGGCTAGTGACCCTGATCAAGAATATATATACTTTATAGGGTCGGAAACGCTTCCTTCTACCTGTTACATACTTTTGCACGAATACAATATACCCTTTTACTCTACGAGTAACGGGTATAAAAAGGGTTGGTTCATTTATGCCCTGTCGAGCAATCTTAGATTCTGCTTCTCAATTAAACTTTATAATATGATATAGGCATTCGTATACACTCATTTCTGGGATCGGTGAGTCCTCTATGAACTCTGATCAATCACGGGATGCAGGCTATCGTGCGTCATTCACAGCTGTTGTGACTCACAGTATCACTGATTATCAGCCGAATTTCAACATAAATACATCAGCATGGAGGATTCCACAAAACATTTCGGTCGCTGACCCTTATTTTAACCAATCACAACGAATCGACTTGTTAATTGGCGCTGGTCTGTTTTTCGAAATAATTGCTATGGGGCAAATACATTTGGATAGCATGTTGCCAACACTCCAAAACACCAAGCTGATCGTTTCTGGTGGGATGTCGACTACTCCAAATCATAAGTCTGTCTTAGCCGCCATTGTCAAGGATACTACGGATCATTCTGAGGATGACGCACTTGCTGCCATAGTAAAGAGATTTTGGGAAATTGAGGATTGTAATCCATCAAAGCCAGCACTGTTGCCTGAGGACTTGCAACAACTGTTCAAGGAAAACTGCACTAGACTTGGGAATGGTCAATACTCTGTTCGTCTCTTATCCACTTCGGGATTCGAAACTTTAGGTGATTCCTATTGCCTAGCTCGTCGTCGTTTTAGGAGTTAGGAAGCTAAGCTAGATAGAAACCCTGTTCTCAAAGCTCAGTATTCGGCTTTTCTCCAGGAGTACATCAACTTAGGCCACATGTCTCTCGCACCAAAGGATCCAACAGTACCACAATTCTTCTTGCCACACCATTGTGTACATAAGCAGGAAAGTACGAGCACAAAGCTTCGGGTCGTCTTTGACGGGTCTGCTAGAACTACTTCTGGCAGCTCTCTGAACGACTTGCTTCTTGCAGGGCCAACAATTCAGCAAAAAATCTTTAACATTCTACTTCGCTTCCGATTTTTTAAAGTTGCCCTCTGTGGAGACATCTGCAAGATGCACCGCTGCGTGCGCGTGTCGCACCCAGATGACTTTTTGCAGTGTATAGTTTGGCGAGAGAAGTCCACGGATGAGTTGGGTGTTTACAAACTGAACACGGTGACTTATGGTACCAAGCCAGCTGCCTTTTTGGCTATAAGATCCATGCATCAGCTCTCTTATGATGAGGAGGATTTGTTTCCAATTGGAGCAAAAATTGTTCGTAGGGACTTCTACATGGATGATTTAATCTCTGGTGGCGAGTCAATTGAAGAGGTTACGGAAATTCGTCGTAAGGTGAAGGATCTATTGTCGCGAGGCCATTTTCCAATCCGCAAATGGTGTTCTAATGATGGACGTGCCCTCGATGGAGAGTCTGACTGCGATAAGGAGAAGCTAATTCAATTTCACGACGGATTAGCTTCTTCTGACCAACTTCTGTTCAACTTTTCTCAATTATCTGTAAATCATCGAGTCACCAAGCGTATTGCACTTTCAAGAATAGCCAAATACTATGATTATCTCGGTTTAATAAAACCGATTGTCACAAAGGCCAAGATCTTTTTGCAATCCCTATGGAATGCTAACGTGGATTGGGATGACACATTATTATATCCTATTCTTTCGTCATGGGGGGAGTTGACCTCTCAGTTATCGAGTATAGAGTATGGAGTATGGATGTCTTATTCAGGATAGGCCGTGTTCACAGAAGAGCAAGCTGATTTCGCTCAGACCAATAATCGGTTCCGATGGATTACTTCGCGTTGGTGGAAGACTTCAGAGTGCAAGCCTGGACTACAATACTCAGCATCCGATATTGTTACCCAAAATTCACCCAGTTACCAAGGCAATCATTGTATATTTTCATAGAAAATCTTTGCCTGCTTCTCTACGAAGGCCACGCATTTGGAAGTCGTCCAGGATCTCACAACAGATTCTTTCATCGTAACGTTGAGAAGATTCACCAGCCTGAGAGGCACTCCGCGCACTATTTGTAGTGACAATGCGACGAATTTTGTTGGCGCTAAGAGCGAGCTAACCGAGCTGAAGAATCTATTTCTGAGCGAACCCCACATGGCTGCGATAGCTACCTCCTGCTTAGCTGATGGGATTGATTGGATTTCGGTGGTTTATGGGAGGCGGCTGTTAAATCAGCAGTCGTCGGTGATTCCATCTTGGGCCTCGATGAATTTAGAACTCTCGCTTATGAGATTTCTGCCATCCTTAACTCCCATCCACTCTGTCCAATTTTAGAAAACGCTGAAAGTCTTGAGGTGCTAACGCCGGCCCATTTCCTGAAAGGCTCCAGCTACACAAGGTTTCCTGAGCCTGATATCAAGCATCTCCGAGAACGCCGCCTCAGCAGATGGCAAAGGGTGACACAGATGCAGCTGCAATTCTGGAAGCGGTGGAGCAGCGAGTATTTATCCTTGCTCCAAGAAAGGAGTAAGTGCCGCGTCGAAACATCCAACATCAATATCGGAAGCATCGTGTTGCTGAAGGAGGACAACCTTCCACCCTTGAAATGGCAGCTGGGGTGCATCCAAGGAGTCATTCCAGGCGAGGACGGCGTCGTCAGAGTAGCTATGGTCCGTACAGCTACGGGTCTAGTCAAGAGAGCCGTCGCCAAGTTAGCCGTTCTGCCCATCGATTCCCATTTAGTTGGAGACCTACTTCCTCCATCGGGAGCCAGCGCCTAGTCTAGTGCGCATAGGTGTATGGCTGAACCTGCAGCGCTCTTGCGCTCTCCTCTTTATATTTGCCTTCTCTCGCTTAGCCATCGCGCTACCTATTCAGCGACTACATTTTTAAAACCCGAATTAAAATTTGAAGCCAGGCTTCCGGCTGCAGCAGTGCAGATTCGACTGGCAGAATACACACGACGCGTACATAAACTGATAAAATTAAAAGCGTTATTATTACATAACTTAAGGGTGGCATTTTTTGTTGTCTTCTCCCAAACTGTTAAAATAATCCCAAAAAAATTTAGCACAATTGTTAATATTAAACAAAATTACCATACCCTCTAAAATGATGGATTTCAAAAACTTCGATATTTTTGCAAACGTTTGTTTATTTTTAAAAATTGTGGTCAAACTAGCAAGAAAGTACAAATTTTAAGTTGATCCCAAACAAAAATGTGCAGAATTGTTAATATTAAACAAAATTGGAATTCCCTTTTAAATGATGTATTTCAAAAACGTTTGTTTATCTTATGCCGTTTTCAAAAGGTCTGGTGGCCTTCTAGGAATTATGGAATCAGCTTCGATACCCGCCAAATTCAATAATTCAAGTAATTATATATTATATATAATTTATATTATTTTTACAAAAAAATAATTTTGTATTGAGCTTGGGCCCGGCGCTTCATCGTCCAGCCTCAAATTTTTTACACATTCTTGCACTCTTGGGCTGGATTTCACCCTCCTGTTGCCATGGCGGCGGGGGCGAGGATCATCTTCATCGCTCTCTGAAGAGGACCTTTCTTCAGACCTATGTTTAATCTATGTTTATATAGACGAAAATATTCTTACGGAGCATCTTTCAAACTTCAATATCTTGCTCTGGGCCTTCCTCCTTCTTCTTTTCCTGGCTTTCCTCCTTTTATCCTTGGCTGTTTATTTTGAATTGAAAGTCAAAAAAAGTTTGTTTTGCAAGTCCCGCAAAGTCAAACGAGGGCTGGGAACATTGCGCCAATTATCTAAATATTGAATAACTATCGATGATTCACAGTGGTAAGTGTCTTGGAAATGCTGCCGGGTGGCCATTCACTTAACAAATTTTAATTCCAAAGAAACTGTGGATACGAATTGATTGAAACTTTCCTTAGTTCGATTGCATATCAATTTTTTAAAATATCTCCCGAGTTGGCACACGCTCTGTGAGCGGCGTATGAATTTTTTAAAAGTTAGCGTCCAATTTGTATTTTTTGATGGTTGCTGTCATGGTTGCTGTTGTCTGGAACGGCTCAAGTGTGGCAATCCACGTGTTTATGAGAAAGTTTCGATTCCAAGGAAACTGTGCATACGAATTGATTGAAACTTTCCTCAAAGTTAGTTCGATTGCCTATAAATTTTTTTAAAATATCTCCCGAGTTGGCACACGCTCTGTGAGGGGAGTAGAAATTTTTTAAAAGTTTAGCGTCGAATTGGTATTTTTTGATGGTTGCTGTCATGGACGGGATAATTTTGTGATGGTTGCTCTCTGGAACGGCTCAATTCTCAATAAATCTTGTAAAGACAATAAATTCAAGGTCCCAATATGCAAACGCATTATAACTGATGTTAGTTTTGCTATTATTCAAGCAATTTCAAATGAATTTAATCATTTAGACATTGTTCAATACAATAGTATGTGCTTCCGCTTTTTATATGGCGAAAGTGACGTATTTCCTAGTGTATATTGAACGCATACAAGTCATTATGCAAAAAGAATGTGTGCGGATATTGACCACACCGTAGGACTGGCAAATATTGAGTTAAGAGATTTTATTAGGAATGCTCTTGGTCTCGCATATAATATTATTACAATTAAGAAGTTAGAGGAATGGTTTTGCAATGTAATCACCATTCTTCTTTCTCCATTTGTAAATAGTTATGTTATAGATTCTATATCCTATTTATCAGGTGGTAGCTTACCCACTTTTGATTTGAGCCAGCATGAAGCGTTTGCAAAGTCAAACTTTACAAGCCGCGAGGATGCATTTAATACGATTTCAGGCCAGAGTGACTTTAAAAAACGATTCACTTTTATTGCTCTGAAAATCACCGAAATTTTATCAAAGCAAACCGAAACTGTCCAAATTAACATATATCATAATCCTGAAATTGTAGATGTTATTTTGGGGAAATTAGGGATTAAAGTTAGGTAGGTTCATCCGAAAATTGGACGATCTTTCAAAATCCGTGGTTCGGCAAGTTGAGCTTGCGCATCCGGAATATTCTTCTTCCCCTCTTACTCATGGTAAGTTAATAAAAGTAAGGGCGAAAAAACCTGCCTTGAAAAAAACACTTTAAAAGAAAAGGAACAATGAAGTTTAAGGTAGGGTTATTTAAAAGTGATTTTTCCAGACTAAATAAAGTTCGTGAAGAACATATAAAAGCCCGTCACTTAAAAGAGTCGAATAAATTAATTCAATTGGATCATTCTTACGTACTCGAAAAATACAATTTTAAATGGAAGATAAATTCAAAAAGGTTATCTTTCAAGTTTTTCACATAAATAATAGCATTACGAAAGATGTTAATATTTACATGCTAACATGTAATACACTGTTCGACTCTGTACATGCGTCATATAGTTCCCGTTTAATATTTCATATCGAACTAAATGATTTACTTACACTGCAGAATAAAAAGTGGCTGTGTAACTTTATCTTAGACGCCGCTTTAACTGCTTTAGTTTATTATAATGAAGATGTGACAACAATAAATGTTCCATGTCAAATTAATGATTATGGATTCCAGAATGAAGAAATAATTAAATCAGCCTATGAAGAGGGAGGCCGCCATTTAATTGTTCCTCTTGCCACAATGATCATTTTTGTGTTTTATTTTTAAGCAACAATTTATATTCTTAGATCCTTTTGGAAACGCCAAAAATGCGAAAAGTTTATAAATTATGTGACGCACAATAAAAGCATGAAATAAATGAATAAGAATAAAAAGCAAACAAAAGAAGTATTTAATTTCAAATTCTAACGAAGAACGCGCGCGCGCCAACGATCGCGCATGTAGGGGCACACTAGACCGAGAGAGATGATCATACTTAGACCGGCAAATCCCATAGGCGACGGGCACACTAGATCTCGCCGAGCCCTATATAAGACGGACCACGGGCCATAGAAAGACACTTAGCAGCCAACCGTCTAAGGGTATAAAGGCAAGTCCCCAGTGGTGGTAAGCAGCAAAGTCATTTTTTTTGGTGGACTAGATCATTCGATCCAAGTCCGCTTATACATTGTAGTTAGCTACCGTAGTACTTCCTCCTCCCTCTAACCTTCTCGGCTTGCCGACCTGAAGGTATCCCTAGGAGATGTCTGATTTCAGGATCACACCTCCTTACGGCACGGTTCACCGGCTGACTTCTCTCTCTTGTGGCTGACCTCAGGGTCACCAAGCATTTCTCTCTCTCTCTTGTGGCTGACCTCCGGGTCCCCAAGTAATATTCTCTCTCTTGCGGCTGACTTCAGGGTCCCCAAGCACTAAATAGATCTCTCTCGCTCGTGGCCGACTTCAGGGTCCCCAGGCACCCCATTCTCATTTCAGGTAACCCAACCCGTGCTGGTCCTATCAAGCAGCTGGACGGCTTCCGATACCATGTATCCTAAGCGGACGAAGGAAGCAAAGGTGGCACCCCGCCAACCCGGAGAATTCGCTGGTTGTTAATCAAATGTCAAGATACTTACTGAAATAAAACCTAGTTCTAACCATTTTCTAAGTAATTCCCCACGACTTCTACTCTGGGCTGGGTCGGAACTCTCTTTCAGCAACCACGCCTGACACAAACAAATTCTTGTGACGAACTCTGGCCATCCCTGAGCCACCCGACAACGACGAACCGTCAAAATATTACAATAATATACTAAGCCGCATAAGTAAAAGAAAATTTACTAGCGTGTTGATAGAGAACGATATTCAAACTGATACGTTTAATTGTGGCATTTTTGTTTTGCAATTCGCTAAATGCTACCTGGAGGACATTCCAATGACAAATTTGCAACCAGCTTTTTTGTTTAAAAAACAAATTTTTGAAAAATTAATAAGCTATGGATATTCTTTAGCAATATATGTTGCATTGTTGCAAATCGAACACCATTTAATTCTTAATTTGTCAAACTTAATAATGTTAAAAGTAAAATGGAAATACAACACTTTGCACTGTTTTTCTATTGGCATTCCTGCGTCTTCCAATTCCTTATAAAAAATTTTAAAAATCAAATCAATCATGGTTTTTTGTAATAAGCGAAACGAGGATGGAGAGGGAGTATCTCAAGACCTTCCAGAAGGTGTAACAGTGGAGGTGGACAGGCGTATGCCGTTTATTTTTCCTGTCTCTTTTAAGACGTTCTCCGAAAGCGTGGATAATAGGAAGGTACTTATGGAACTAATGAAAAATGAAGAGTTTTGGCAACAAGCCCTACATAAGTTTTATTTAGACTTCTACATGTTCCCGGAGAAACGATCAGGTGCGGTGTTTAGGGATGGGACAAATCAGGCCAAATTGCTGCAGTTTGCCAGACCCTTCCCCACTCCCACTCCCAGCGAAATTTGATGCTAATGATTGCGTTTATATGAATATTTTAAGATTGCATTCGGCAAGATCGATGTCTATTTAAGAGGTATAAAATGGAATGCCACATTTAATAGTTGAATAATATTGAAACATGGATTGGGATGTAATTTTAAGTAAAGTTTCTGGGCATCGCTACTCTTGGGCATACAAACTGGTCCAATCCCAATAAGAAATGAATTTTGTAATATAAAGCACAAGCGAAGCCATATTTTTATTGCTCATTATGAACTGAAGTCGTATAATAAATAAACTCTCCCGTCATTTAGCACAAAAAAAAAAAGCTATCTTCGGGCGGAGCTGAAGTTGATATACCCTTGCAGAATATTCTGTAAATTATATTCTCCAAAACTATTCATATGATGAATTCTTAATACTCATAAAAATCCCAACTTCCTAACTTAAAAAACACCAAAGTTATGACATTTCCGATCGTTCAGTTATATGGCGACTATAGGATGTAGTCGGCCGATCCTTATGAAATTTGGTAGTTCGGATTGATTATCCAAAAAAAAAAACCATAGAAAATCCCAAATCAAATTATAATACCCTCTGCAAGGGTATAAATATATGCTTCTTAGTAACGGTCCAGCCGCTAGACTTGAGACCCACTTTAAAATTACGCATTGTAACGACCGTTTTGGAAGACGGTTCGTGACAGATATTTATATTTATTCCTCTATAGATCGATTTACCTCTCTTATTATAATGAAGATGTGACAACAATAAATGTTCCATGTCAAATTAATGATTATGGATTCCAGATTGAAGAAATAATTAAATCGGCCTATGAAGAGGGAGGCCGCCATTTAATTGTTCCTCATTGCCACAATGATCATTTTTGTGTTTTATTTGAAGACATTTTTAAGCAACAATTTATATTCTTAGATCCTTTTGGAAACGCCAAAAATGCGAAAAAGTTTATAAATTATTACAATAATATACTAACCCGCATAAGTAAAAGAAGATTTACTAGCGTGTCGATAGAGAACGATATTCAAACTGATACGTTTAATTGTGGCATTTTTGTTTTGCAATTCGCTAAATGCTACCTGGAGGACATTCCAATGACAAATTTGCAACCAGCTTTTTTGTTTAGAAAACAAATTTTTGAAAAATTAATAAGCTATGGAGATTCTTTAGCAATATATGTTGCATTGTTGCAAATCGAACACCATTTAATTCTTAATTTGTCAAACTTAATAATGTTAAAAGTAAAATGGAAGTACAACACTTTGCACTGTTTTTCTATTGGCATTCCTGCGTCTTCCAATTCCTTATAAAAATGTTTAAAAATCAAATCAATCATGGTTTTTTGTAATAAGCAAAACGAGGATGGAGATGGAGTATCTCAAGACCTTCCAGAAGGTGTAACAGTGGAGGTGGACAGGCGTATGCCGTTTATTTTTCCTGTCTCTTTTAAGACGTTCTCCGAAAGCGTGGATAATAGGAAGTTACTTTTGGAACTAATAAAAATGAAGAGTTTTGGCAACAAGCCCTACATAAGTTTTATTTAGACTTCTACATGTTCCCGGAGAAACGATCAGGTGCGGTGTTTAGGGATGGGACAAATCAGGCCAAATTGCTGCAGTTTGCCAGACCCTTCCCCACTCCCACTCCCAGCGAAATTTGATGCTAATGATTGCGTTTATATGAATATTTTAAGATTGCATTCGGCAAGATCGATGTCTATTTAAGAGGTATAAAATGGAATGCCACATTTAATAGTTGAATAATATTGAAACATGGATTGGGATGTAATTTTAAGTAAAGTTTCTGGGCATCGCTACTCTTGGGCATACAAACTGGTCCAATCCCAATATGAAATGAATTTTGTAATATAAAGCACAAGCGAAGCCATATTTTTATTGCTCATTATGAACTGAAGTCGTATAATAAATAAACTCTCCCGACATTTAGCACAAAAAAAAAAGAAAAGCTAACTTCGGGCGGAGCCGAAGTTTATATACCCTTGCAGAATATTATGTAAATTATATTCTCCAAAACTATTCATATGATGAATTCTTAATACTCATAAAAATCCCAACTTCCTAACTTAAAAAACACCAAAGTTATGACATTTCCGATCGTTCAGTTATATGGCGACTATAGGATGTAGTCGGCCGATCCTTATGAAATTTGGTAGGTCGGATTGATTATCCAAAAATAAAACCCATAGAAAATCCCAAATCAAATTATAATACCCTCGCAAGGGTATAAATATATGCTTCTTAGTAACGGTCCAGCCGCTAGACTTGAGACCCACTTTAAAATTACGCATTGTAACGACCGTTTTGGAAGACGGTTCGTGACAGATATTTATATTTATTCCTCTATAGATCGATTTACCTCTCTTTCCCCAATAATGACACAGAGGGATAAAACTATAAGGGAGACATGTATTTCAAAGTAATCGTTTAATATATGTTGATCGTGTAGTTGTGTGTAGATGCGTCGGGACTGCTTGCTTTATCGATTCGGCGCTGCGGAAGGGCCGAGTGATGAACTGCTTGCTGCGAGTGCCAGCGCTGCGGATGGGCCGAGAAGTCGCTTCGTCGTGCGTACGTCGGGTTCGCAGTGTTCTGGGTCGTTATTTTCGGTCTGCGGGGCATCGTTAGGTTCGAACTGCCGTTTCTACATCCGTAGAAGCGCGCTGTCGAAATATACTCTTTATTTTAAAATTCTAACATTATTAATAATACTTATATTGAATTGCCTTTATATTTACTTTATTTACTAATTATTCGAATGTATAATATTTTTTAGTAATGACCAAATATATCTAAGTATAAAAAAAAAACATAATTTATTTTTATGACTTCACATTGGAATCATTGTCATTAGGGTATTCAGCACGCGACGTGTGAATGATTTTTAGGAGCCTCAGAAATTTTGCGATTGAACAGAATGAATATTTTTATATTTATTGTATTTTAAATATATGGATTTAAAAATATGTGGTATTTTTATATTATACGTATTAAATAACATTATATAAAATTATTATCATAATATAAATTAAATTTATATAAATATTGGTATATTAACTATTTTAATTATTTAGAAAAAGAGAAACGCAAAGGGGAAACAAAAAACTTATTAAAAATGAATTGTAAGCGACACCAATAAATAAATAATATTTTACTGAAAAATTAAAAAAAATGGCATCGAAAAAACATTCTAAAAAATATAACAAAACGCTTTCGACAACTTGGAAAAAAGTTATAAATATGTATGTTCGTAATATTAAATATAAATAGGATATCCTGTAGCTTAGTTTTATAACTAAGCATTCAATTCGTGTTGTTATAAATAGTTTAACTTTTTATAAAATAATAATATTAGCTTTAAATATTTATTAGGTATACAAAAAAAAACGATGGATAAATAAAAATGAATATCTGCATATCAAATTAAATGTTTCGTTTGATATATTTAAATTAATTATAAAAACATAAGCCTAGTATCCAGATCGACAAACGATTACGCTAGCGTAAAAACTTTAATCTTTCCAGTGTGACCAAAAGTTTGAGAGTTCATCAGGTTTAAGCGTGCTACGGTCGTACTGTCAATCAGCTGGGTTTGTTGACAAGCAGCTAAAATTCAAATATCGTATTTGCGGGAAAGAGCCTTTAAAAGATATTATCAAATACCTTGGCAAGGCAAGTCTGCCACTGTACAAAGAAATTAAAAAACAATACAATTTAAATTTAACAGTTTTTTTTTTTAATTTACTGATAATTATTTTCTAATTTAAAGTTCATAGCTGCACTTTTATTGTGTTTTTTCGTACATTCTGGACCTAAAAGACATTGTGCTTTGACAAGAGGCACCCCAGATAGTATTAATGTTATTTTGTCCTCACATGTAAACACTTGCAATCGACTTTTGTGAGTTTTTTGAGTTTTCCCCTCCATTTCTTATAATGTTCAGTGAGAAGCGCACGCCAAAAGATTAAATTTTTTAATCTTTTCGCTAGGGTTCACCCAAAGTTTATTTCCGCAGACGTGGCAACGCTATGGAATTTTCTGGTATTTTTCGTCGATCAGGGGACCGACGTGAAAAAAAGGCCCGACGAAAAGTGAACGCCAGCTGTTTGCCTCTCGCTCTCTCTCATGACTAGCGTACGGTTTACGTCGAAGTGGATACTAGGCTATACCTTTTAACACAAAACAAATAAAACTGCTTGACTAAATAAGAATAGATTTAAATGCAGGTTGATAATATTAGATATGATGTTATTCATATTTACTTAAAATATTAGATCAAAGTTTAATATATTTCAATAAAAATTAAATTTAATTTTTCCATTTTAAAGTTAGCCATGGATTTAAAAATAAAGCGAAATATATTTAATTAAATATCCTTTAAATATATTCAATTTAAATATAGTTCGCTTTGTTTTTGTTTAACACTCATAGTATATTCAAAGGGCACTAAGGCTGGAATTGCAGTCAAAGACATTGCCAAGGAGTTTGATGTGTCGCGTCAGACAGTGCACTACCAAATTAAGAAGTTTGAAAAGCATAACGAGTTGCGTAATTTAAGAAGATCAGGTGCCAAGCGCTAAACAAAACCCAGTGAAGACCGAGTCCTTATACGGGAATTAAAAAAAATGTTTAATTTCAATTTAATTTAACAGCGACGACCCCAATTAGTGAGCGCACACTCCGTCGGCGACTAAAAGAACGTGATTTTAAGACTTACAAAGCCAAGCTCGTGCCATAAATATCAAAAGCAAACAAGCTTAAAAGACTGTCCTTTGCAAAAGAATATATCAATTAGCCAAAGGAATTCTGGAGAAGCGTTTTATGGACAGATGAAAGCTCCTTTGAATATAATTCATCAAAAAATACATTTTATGTAAGATTACCAAAGGTACAAAGGCAAGAAAGGCGGCCCGTTTGCCAAAAAGTAAGCCACGGTGGAGGCTCTGTAATGTTCTGGGGATGTGGACTGGGTGACTTCGTTCCTGTCACTGGCTCAATGAACCAACACAAATAGTGGTCGGTTCTAAACGAAATCGCCTTTACTTCTGGAGACCGGCTTATTGGGATATTCTGCAACAGGATAACGCCCCATGACATAAAGCCAAGATGATTACAACATTTTTTAAGGATGTTGGCCTTACGACCTTGGATTGGCCACCTCAAAGTACAGACTTAAATATTATTGAAAACGTCGTTAAACAAAACCAGAGAGGAGGCAATTTCTGAGATCCCTTTGGGAAGAGATATCTCCAGAGATTCTCCAAAGTTTGATCGATTCTGTTCCACGACGCCTGCAAAAAGTTATATAAACTAAAGGAAATTATATATTTTACTAATTCATTTGTTTCCTTTACTTTTTTTGAGCTTAGGCTATCTTATTAATATTAAAATGTACTTGTCAAAATACTTATGCCACAACATGAAATTCACTTTAGTTTATAAATTTCTAAGTTCATATGATGTTGATTTTATTATTATACCCGTTACTCGTAGAGTAAAAGGGTATATTGTATTCGTGCAAAAGTATGTAACAGCTAGAAGGAAGCGTTTCCGACCCTATAAAGTATATATATTCTTGATCAGGGTCACTAGCCGAGTCGATATAGCCATGTCCGTCTGTCCGTCTGTCTGTCCGTCTGTCTGTCTGTCCGTATGAACGCTGAGATCTCGGAAACTATAAAAGCTAGAAGATTGGCATTTTGCATGCAGTTCCTACGCAGCGCAAGTTTGTTTCAAAAAGGTGCCACGCCCCCTTTAACGCCCACAATAGCTTATATACGATTTTAAAAATTTAAATATTTCGGAAAAGTAAATATGCAGTTTTATTGTGTTTATCAATACCTATAGAAATGTAGAAGAAATTTTTCAAATCGGACCATTCGTTAAAAAGTTATGTGTGATCAAAGTTTCTATCTCCATCTCCCTCGCACTCCCTTTACCTGAGTAACGGGTATCTGATAGTCGGGGCACCCGACTATAGCGTTCTCTCTTGTTTTTAAGATTGTATTAGCACTAAGTAAAACCTAAAAAAAAAATCAAGTTATATTAAACCATTATAAAGTTACATAAAACAAGAAAGGAAAGCTAACTTCGGGCGGAGCCGAAGTTGATATACCCTTGCAGAATACTCTGTAAATTATATTCTCCAAAATTATTCATATAATGCATACTCATAAAAAATCCCAACTTCCTAACTTTAAAAACACCAAAGTTATGGAATTTCAAATCGTTCAGTTATATGGCAGCTATAGAATATAGTCGGCCGATCTTTTTAAATTTGGTAGGTCGGATTGATTGGCCAAATATAAAACCCATAGAAAATCCCAGCTTTCAGTTCGATAGCTTTAAAACTGAGAGACTAGTTTGCGTAGAAACAGACAGACGGACAGACAGACATGGCTATATCAACTCAGGAGGTGATCCTGATCAAGAATATATATACTTTATAGGGTCGGAGATGTCTCCTTCACTGCGTTGCACACTTTTGACCAAAATTATAATACCCTCTGCAAGGGTATAAAAATGCATCATTTGTTTTTCGTTAAAAAAATGATGCCGACTAGTGTACTTTATAAGGTCGGAAATGTCTCCTTCACTGCGTTGCAAACTTTTGACTGAAATTATAACACCCTCTGCAAGGGTATACAAATGGGTAACTCCGAAATTACTGTGAATAAGAGAGTTAGCCAAGGAAGCTGCCTCAGTCCTTTTTAATTCGTACACTGCTGATTTGCATACCATAAACGATCATCAAAGCACCTTATTTCAAGACGCGAACGATTTCTTCCTCATCACCTTTGACAAAGATTTTACGATTGCAAGAAATGTTCTTGAACATAAAGTAAATGTTTTTAGGGAAATGTACCATTCTATTAATTTAACTTTTAATCCTCTCAAATCGAATTTTCATGATTCGTAATGCAACCTCAGGCTTCCATCCAGTTACATGGATTCTGCGATGCTAGCATAGCGGCTTATAAAGCGTGTTTATACTTGCGGTCGGAGGTCAATGGAGAAACAAAGGTCCATTTGCTCTGCGCCAAGTCGAGAGTGGCCCCTTTAAAGGCTTTGACATTTCCCAGATTGGAGTTGTCGGCAGCGCTTTTATTTGACTTGGCACCATGTTCCAACAAGCTTAAATCCGTCGGATGTCGTATCGCGAGACTGTACCCCGAGAGAATTGCTGGAACACTCCCTGTGGGCTAACGGGCCTCCATTCCTGCTGCAAAGCTCGTCAAAATGGCCCTCTCTTCCAAATGCAGTTAAGGATCTTTCAGAACGTCGTTCCGCAGCGCTAGTTGTAACTGTTTGCACTGACATTTCGATCAACTGCAAATTCCTTAACTCTTTTCATAAGTTGCAGCCTGGATTTGCGTACATTTATCGGTTCATTTCGAATTGCAGAGCAAAATAAAGGTGAAGACCTTCAAGGAACAGTGTTACCGTTGAGGAGCTCAATTTGGGCACCGTACTTCTCCTGAGGAGCATCCAACAGGTTCACTTAGCCAAGGAGTATGGATGTTTTAGCCAGGACAGGCCGTGTTCACAGAAGAGCAAGCTGATTTCGCTGAGACCAATAATCGCCTCCGATGGATTACTTCGCGTTGGTGGAAGACTTCAGAATGCAAGCCTGGACTACGATACTCAGCATCCGATATTGTTACCCAAAATTCATCCAGTTACCAAGGCAATCATCGTATATTTTCATAGAAAATACTTGCACGCAGGATCGCAAGCGTTACTTGCCACATTAAGGCAAAGGTATTGGCTAATTGGAGGACGAAAGTTCGTGGCTACCGTCATCAACAAATGCGTTAGATGTTTTCGGATGAAGCCTGTCACTTGGGAGCACGTTATGGGCAGCCTGCCAGCAAATCGAGTTCAGCCTAACCCAGCATTTCATACCACGGGATTGGATTATTGTGGACCATTTTATCATAAGGCAGAGGCCCGCAACAAGGCGCCTCACAAGTTCTACATCGCCGTCTTTGCCTGCTTCTCTACGAAGGCCACGCATTTGGAAGTCGTCCAGGATCTCACAACGGATTCTTTCATCGCAGCGTTGAGAAGATTCACCAGCCTGAGAGGCACTCCGCGCACTATTTGGAGTCACAATGCGACGAATTTTGTCGGCGCTAAGAGCGAGCTAACCGAGCTGAAGAATCTATTTCTGAGCGAACCCCACACGGCTGCGATAGCTTCCTCCTGCTTAGCTGATGGGATTGATTGGATTTCGGTGGTTTATGGGAGGCGGCTGCTAAATCGGCAGTCGTCGGTGCTTCCATCTTGGGCCTCGATGAATTGAGAACTCTCGCTTATGAGATTTCTGCCATCCTTAACTCCCGTCCACTCTGTCCAATTTTAGAAAACGCTGAAAGTCTTGAGGTGCTAACGCCGGCCCATTTCCTGAAAGGCTCCAGCTACACAAGGTTTCCTGAGCCTGATATCAAGCATCTCCGAGAACGCCGCCTCAGCAGATGGCAAAGGGTGACACAGATGCAGCTGCAATTCTGGAAGCGGTGGAGCAGCGAGTATTTATCCTTGCTCCAAGAAAGGAGTAAGTGCCGCGTCGAAACATCCAACATCAATATCGGAAGCATCGTGTTGCTGAAGGAGGACAACCTTCCACCCTTGAAATGGCAGCTGGGGTGCATCCAAGGAGTCGTTCCAGGCGAGGACGGCGTCGTCAGAGTAGCTATGGTCCGTACAGCTACGGGTCTAGTCAAGAGAGCCGTCGCCAAGTTAGCCGTTCTGCCCATCGATTCCCATTTAGTTGGAGCCCTACTTCCTCCAACGGGGGGAGTATGTTCGGAGCAGCCCGCCAGGGCCTAGTCTAGTGCGCATAGGTGTATGGCTGAACCTGCAGCGCTCTTGCGCTCTCCTCTTTATATTTGCCTTATCTCGCTAAGCTGTCGCGCTACCTATTCAGCGACTACATTTGTAAAACCCGAATTAAAATATGAAGGCAGGCTTTCGGCTGCAGCAGTACAGATTCGACTGGCAGAATACACACGACGCGTACATAAACTGATAAAATTAAAAGCGTTATTATTACATAACTTAAGGGTGGCATTTTTGTTGTCTTCTCCCAAACAGTTAAAATAATCCCAAAAAAATTTAGCAGAATTGTTAATATTAAACAAAATTACCTTACCCTCTGAAATGATGTATTTCAAAAACTTCGATATTTTTGCAAACGTTTGTTTATTTTTAAAAATTGTGGTCAAACTAGCAAGAAAGTACAAATTTTAAGTTGATCCCAAACAAAAATGTGCAGAATTGTTAATATTAAACAAAATTGGAATTCCCTTTTAAATGATGTATTTCAAAAACGTTTGTTTATCTTATGCCGTTTTCAAAAGGTCTGGCAACACCATCTCGCTAATAGTGCGGTCTCGCTCTTCAGAGAGAATGAGCACTTTGGATTCTAGGAATAGGTGGCCTTCTAGGAATTATGGAATCAGCTTCGATACCCGCCAAATTCAATAATTCAAGTAATTATATATTATATATATTTTATATTATTTTTACAAAAAAATAATTTTGTATTGAGCTTGGGCCCGGCGCTTCATCGTCCAGCCTCAAATTTTTTACACATTCTTGCACTCTTGGGCTGGATTTCACCCTCCTGTTGCCATGGCGGCGGGGGCGAGGATCATCTTCATCGCTCTCTGAAGAGGACCTTTCTTCAGACCTATGTTTAATCTATGTTTATATCGACGAAAATATTCTTACGGAGCATCTTTCAAACTTCAATATCTTGCTCTGGGCCTTCCTCC
Organism: Drosophila carrolli; assembly: GCA_018152295.1. Taxonomy (NCBI): domain Eukaryota; kingdom Metazoa; phylum Arthropoda; class Insecta; order Diptera; family Drosophilidae; genus Drosophila; species Drosophila carrolli. The sequence goes on along the minus strand of JAECXJ010000002.1, from coordinate 26,300,237 downwards.
TTCTTCTTTTCCTGGCTTTCCTCCTTTTATCCTTGGCTGTTTATTTTGAATTGAAAGTCAAAAAATGTTTTGCAAGTCCCGCAAAGTCAAACGAGGGCTGGGAACATTGCGCCAATTATCTAAATATTGAATAACTATCGATGATTCACAGTGGTAAGTGTCTTGGAAATGCTGCCGGGTGGCCATTCACTTAACAAATTTTAATTCCAAAGAAACTGTGGATACGAATTGATTGAAACTTTCCTTAGTTCGATTGCATATCAATTTTTTAAAATATCTCCCGAGTTGGCACACGCTCTGTGAGCGGCGTATGAATTTTTTAAAAGTTAGCGTCCAATTTGTATTTTTTGATGGTTGCTGTCATGGTTGCTGTTGTCTGGAACGGCTCAAGTGTGGCAATCCACGTGTTTATGAGAAAGTTTCGATTCCAAGGAAACTGTGCATACGAATTGATTGAAACTTTCCTCAAAGTTAGTTCGATTGCCTATAAATTTTTTTAAAATATCTCCCGAGTTGGCACACGCTCTGTGAGGGGAGTAGAAATTTTTTAAAAGTTTAGCGTCGAATTGGTATTTTTGATGGTTGCTGTCATGGACGGGATAATTTTGTGATGGTTGCTCTCTGGAACGGCTCAATTCTCAATAAATCTTGTAAAGACAATAAATTCAAGGTCCCAATATGCAAACGCATTATAACTGATGTTAGTTTTGCTATTATTCAAGCAATTTCAAATGAATTTAATCATTTAGACATTGTTCAATACAATAGTATGTGCTTCCGCTTTTTATATGGCGAAAGTGACGTATTTCCTAGTGTATATTGAACGCATACAAGTCATTATGCAAAAAGAATGTGTGCGGATATTGACCACACCGTAGGACTGGCAAATATTGAGTTAAGAGATTTTATTAGGAATGCTCTTGGTCTCGCATATAATATTATTACAATTAAGAAGTTAGAGGAATGGTTTTGCAATGTAATCACCATTCTTCTTTCTCCATTTGTAAATAGTTAGGTTATAGATTCTATATCCTATTTATCAGGTGGTAGCTTACCCACTTTTGATTTGAGCCAGCATGAAGCGTTTGCAAAGTCAAACTTTACAGGCCGCGAGGATGCATTTAATACGATTTCAGGCCAGAGTGACTTTAAAAAACGATTCACTTTTATTGCTCTGAAAATCACCGAAATTTTATCAAAGCAAACCGAAACTGTCCAAATTAACATATATCATAATCCTGAAATGGTAGATGTTATTTTGGGGAAATTAGGGATTAAAGTTAGGTAGGTTCATCCGAAAATTGGACGATCTTTCCAAATCCGTGGTTCGGCAAGTTGAGCTTGCGCATCCGGAATATTCTTCTTCCCCTCTTACTCATGGTAAGTTAATAAAAGTAAGGGCGAAAAAACCTGCCTTGAAAAAAACACTTTAAAAGAAAAGGAACAATGAAGTTTAAGGTAGGGTTATTTAAAAGTGATTTTTCCGGACTAAATAAAGTTCGTGAAGAACATATAAAAGCCCGTCACTTAAAAGAGTCGAATGAATTAATTCAATTGGATCATTCTTACGTACTCGAAAAATACAATTTTAAATGGAAGATAAATTCAAAAAGGTTATCTTTCAAGTTTTTCACATAAATAATAGTATTACGAAAGATGTTAATATTTACATGCTAACATGTAATACACTGTTCGACTCTGTACATGCGTCATATAGTTCCCGTTTAATATTTCATATCGAACTAAATGATTTACTTACACTGCAGAATAAAAAGTGGCTGTGTAACTTTATCTTAGACGCCGCTTTAACTGCTTTAGTTTATTATAATGAAGATGTGACAACAATAAATGTTCCATGTCAAATTAATGATTATGGATTCCAGAATGAAGAAATAATTAAATCAGCCTATGAAGAGGGAGGTCGCCATTTAATTGTTCCTCTTGCCACAATGATCATTTTTGTGTTTTATTTTTAAGCAACAATTTATATTCTTAGATCCTTTTGGAAACGCCAAAAATGCGAAAAGTTTATAAATTATGTGACGCTGCGCGCACAATAAAAGCATGAAATAAATGAATAAGAATAAAAAGCAAACAAAAGAAGTATTTAATTTCAAATTCTAACGAAGAACGCGCGCGCGCCAACGATCGCGCATGTAGGGGCACACTAGACCGAGAGAGATGATCATACTTAGACCGGCAAATCCCATAGGCGACGGGCACACTAGATCTCGCCGAGCCCTATATAAGACGGACCACGGGCCATAGAAAGACACTTAGCAGCCAACCGTCTAAGGGTATAAAGGCAAGTCCCCAGTGGTGGTAAGCATCAAAGTCATTTTTTTTGGTGGACTAGATCATTCGATCCAAGTCCGCTTATACATTGTAGTTAGCTACCGTAGTACTTCCTCCTCCCTCTAACCTTCTCGGCTTGCCGACCTGAAGGTATCCCTAGGAGATGTCTGATTTCAGGATCACACCTCCTTACGGCACGGTTCACCGGCTGACTTCTCTCTCTTGTGGCTGACCTCAGGGTCACCAAGCATTTCTCTCTCTCTCTTGTGGCTGACCTCCGGGTCCCCAAGTAATATTCTCTCTCTTGCGGCTGACTTCAGGGTCCCCAAGCACTAAATAGATCTCTCTCGCTCGTGGCCGACTTCAGGGTCCCCAGGCACCCCATTCTCATTTCAGGTAACCCAACCCGTGCTGGTCCTATCAAGCAGCTGGACGGCTTCCGATACCATGTATCCTAAGCGGACGAAGGAAGCAAAGGTGGCACCCCGCCAACCCGGAGAATTCGCTGGTTGTTAATCAAATGTCAAGATACTTACTGAAATAAAACCTAGTTCTAACCATTTTCTAAGTAATTCCCCACGACTTCTACTCTGGGCTGGGTCGGAACTCTCTTTCAGCAACCACGCCTGACACAAACAAATTCTTGTGACGAACTCTGGCCATCCCTGAGCCACCCGACAACGACGAACCGTCAAAATATTACAATAATATACTAAGCCGCATAAGTAAAAGAAAATTTACTAGCGTGTTGATAGAGAACGATATTCAAACTGATACGTTTAATTGTGGCATTTTTGTTTTGCAATTCGCTAAATGCTACCTGGAGGACATTCCAATGACAAATTTGCAACCAGCTTTTTTGTTTAAAAAACAAATTTTTGAAAAATTAATAAGCTATGGATATTCTTTAGCAATATATGTTGCATTGTTGCAAATCGAACACCATTTAATTCTTAATTTGTCAAACTTAATAATGTTAAAAGTAAAATGGAAATACAACACTTTGCACTGTTTTTCTATTGGCATTCCTGCGTCTTCCAATTCCTTATAAAAAATTTTAAAAATCAAATCAATCATGGTTTTTTGTAATAAGCGAAACGAGGATGGAGAGGGAGTATCTCAAGACCTTCCAGAAGGTGTAACAGTGGAGGTGGACAGGCGTATGCCGTTTATTTTTCCTGTCTCTTTTAAGACGTTCTCCGAAAGCGTGGATAATAGGAAGTTACTTTTGGAACTAATAAAAATGAAGAGTTTTGGCAACAAGCCCTACATAAGTTTTATTTAGACTTCTACATGTTCCCGGAGAAACGATCAGGTGCGGTGTTTAGGGATGGGACAAATCAGGCCAAATTGCTGCAGTTTGCCAGACCCTTCCCCACTCCCACTCCCAGCGAAATTTGATGCTAATGATTGCGTTTATATGAATATTTTAAGATTGCATTCGGCAAGATCGATGTCTATTTAAGAGGTATAAAATGGAATGCCACATTTAATAGTTGAATAATATTGAAACATGGATTGGGATGTAATTTTAAGTAAAGTTTCTGGGCATCGCTACTCTTGGGCATACAAACTGGTCCAATCCCAATAAGAAATGAATTTTGTAATATAAAGCACAAGCGAAGCCATATTTTTATTGCTCATTATGAACTGAAGTCGTATAATAAATAAACTCTCCCGTCATTTAGCACAAAAAAAAAAGAAAAGCTAACTTCGGGCGGAGCCGAAGTTGATATACCCTTGCAGAATATTCTGTAAATTATATTCTCCAAAACTATTCATATGATGCATTCTTAATACTCATAAAAATCCCAACTTTCTAACTTAAAAAACACCAAAGTTATGGCATTTCCGATGGTTCAGTTATATGGCGACTATAGGATGTAGTCGGCCGATCCTTATGAAATTTGGTAGGTCGGATTGATTATCCAAAAATAAAACCCATATAAAATTCTAAATCAAATTATAATACCCTCTGCAAGGGTATAAATATATGCTTCTTAGTAACGGTCCAGCCGCTAGACTTGAGACCCACTTTAAAATTACGCATTGTAACGACCAGTGGCGGATCTAGGGGTGGGCGAAAGGGGCAAGCGCCCCGCGCGCCAAGTCTAAGAGGCGCTAAATCGAGTCCGACTAGCAATATATGTTTCGAGAATTCATATTTTCCCGCGGCGCTGCGCATGTAACGCTCCCTATAGAATACAAGTGTAAGTGTTTTATGATGTGATCAAAAGGAAAAGGGACGCTCGAAACGTCATAATAAACTTTCTTGCTTAAGCCCAGTATCCAGATCGACGAAAACCGTACGCCAGTCATGAGAGAGAGCGAGAGGCAAACAGCTGACGTTCACTTTTCGTCGGGCCTTTTTTTCACGTCGGTCCCCTGATCGACGAAAAAAATACCAGAAAATTCCATAGCGTTGCCAGTCTGCGGAAATAAACTTTGAGTGAACCCTAGCGAAAAGATTAAAAAATTTAATCTTTTGGCGTGCGCTTCTCACTGAACATTATAAGAAATGGAGGGAAAAACTCAAAAAACTCACAAAAGTCGATTGCAGGTGTTTACATGTGAGGACAAAATAACATTAATACTATCTGGGGTGCCTCTTGTCAGAGCAAAATGTTTTTTAGGTCCAGAATGTACGAAAAAACACAATAATAGTGCAGCTATGAATTTTAAATTAGCAAATAATTATCAGTAAATTAAAAAAAAAACAACTGTTAAATTTAAATTGTATTGTTTTTTAATTTGGTCACACTGGAAAGATTAAAGTTTTTACGCTAAAGTAATCGTTTGACGATCTGGATACTAGGATCTGGATATTAGAGAGAGAGAGAGAGTGCGAGCAGTATACGTGTTAGGTTATGAGCGCGTTTGTTTACATACATTCCAATCAAGGCAGTGTTTTTCTATTGCAACATTTAATCAAGGTACTTATGCTTCGATGTTCTTTATCAAATATTATACACTGAACCTTCCATTTCTTGATGTTCTAAAAATATATTTCTACTATTTCAAATTAGGCGTGGAAAACACCGAACATTTTTCGAAAGAATTTATGTAAAATTACGTGAAAAGTCATAACAAGGAAACCTCAGACACCTCAAATAATCCTTCGGTTTCTGGATCAAACCTGGAAAATCCAACACAGCATGTTATAGACGAGTTTACAAGCGATATTGAAAATGAGGTATGATGAAAGGTGGTGCAATATTTGGAATATGTTGTAATTTTTTTGATTGATTTTTTTTCAGGTGGAATCTTTATCAAAGGAGATTCCGGAGATAGAAAACGCTGGACAATCATCTGTTGGAATTGATAGTGAAACGAGGACGGAAGCTAACTTCGGTAAGCCGAAGTTTTAATACCCTTGCAGACTTTGCCGAAATTGCCAAAAGTGAAAAAGTAGCGAAAGGAATAAGGTATACATAAGTAAACTAGATTTGCATCGTTTCAAGTCAATTGCTTTTATACTGCAAAAATGTCATATACAAATAGAAAAAAAGGGATACTTTCGCAGCCTTTAACAATTTTTCCTATCTCCTTTAAGATATAGACTACCGAGCGGCAAGCGCTTTTACCCTACTCAAGATATGCGTAAATAAACAAGAATTGGAAAAATTTATGTTAGTAGCTTTCACACTGCGCGAAATATTCTGATAATCGTCAAATTTGGACCGATTTCACCCTATTGTTCCTATGGGAGCTATATGATATAGACGGCCGATCGGAACGCGCTTTCACCTTGATCAAAGTATGCATAAAAAAATACGATTTGGAAAGATTCATGTCAATAGCTTGTATACTGCGCGAAATATCCTAAAAATCATTAAATTTTAACCGATTTTACCCTTTTGTTCCTATGGGAGCTATAGGATATATACGTCCGATCGTCACGCGCTTTTACCCTGATCAAGGTACGCATAAAAAAATAAGAGTTGGAAAGATTTATGTCAATAGCTTTTACACTGCGCGAAATATCTGCCAATCTTGCAAGTTATAACCGATTGTTCCTATGGGAGCTATAGGATATAGACATCCGATCGGGGCGGTTTTCAAACTTGATCTGCGTACACTTGTTTTAGGACGACTGTGAAAGTTTCAGATCGCTAGCTTTTAAACTGAGCTCGCAAACGGTATTGTAACAGACGGACAGACGGACGGACGGACAGACGGACAGGCGGACAGACGGACATGGCTATATCGACTCCCCTATTGATCCTGATCAAGAATATATATACTTTATAGGGTCGGAAACGTCTCCTTCACTGCGTTACAAACTTCTGACCAAATTTATAATACCCTCTGCAAGGGTATAAAAAACAACATGGAAATTTCCTTGCTCTTATAAAATATCTGAGCAAATTTTATCCTGTGATGAAAGCTCACATGATATCGGTTTCTGCTAATAAGGGACATCTATCATATTTTTCTCACAACTTTCAGAACGAAATCATTGCGCTGCTAGGCAACAAAGTTAGAAAATCCATCATAAATGCCGTTAAAGATGCGGTATACTACAGCATTTCTTTTGATACAACTCCAGATTCTAGTCATGAAGAACAAATGGCTCAGATCATAAGATACGTTGAAGTGAAAAAGAATTCTGTTGAGATTAAAGAATCATTAATCGATTTTATCCCTCTAAAGATAAAAGATGGATAAGGAATGACAAATGAAATCTTGAGTAAGCTCGAAAATGATGGGTTAGATGTCAATAACTGCAGAGGCCAAGCTTACGATAATCAAGCAACAATGGCTGGTACTCGGTCTGGGGTGCAGCAAAGAATCTTAGATCGGAACCCATTGGCAACATTCATTCCTTGTAATAATCATTCGCTGAATTTGGTGGGAGTGCATGCAGCTTAGTTAATGCCCAGGCAGTTACATTCTTCGGAACAGTGGAACGAGTATATACCTTCTTTTCAAAATCGACTCATAGATGGGATGTCTTGAAACAACACGTCACAATCACAGTCAAACGTCAGTCTGATACTAGATGGAGTGCAAACGCAGCAGCAGTAAATACTTTATCTACCCAACTTGATGAAGTAATAACAGCTCTAGAAATACTCCAAAATACCTCTTCTGAAACCGTGGACACAAGACAAGATGCAGCACTTGTTATTGGTGCTGTTGAAAAATTTGATTTCCTGGTTCTGCTCCTCTTATGGGCAGAGATCCTCCCTTCTATTGACAGAATGCAGAAAATGTTCTAAACCAAAGGGATCACCATCTACGAAGCGACAGAATTACTTGAGACATTGTCAGACCACATAAAAGAGAGAGAGGAGAGTTAGTCTTTGCGACACAGTCATAATGAAAGCTAAAAAACTGTGTGAAGAAATGGGCGTAACGATTTCGAAGAGTTATATCAAGAAACGTAAGATGCCAGGTGAACTTACTGATGACGCTGCGCTCGATACCTATGAAGAAACAAGACGCTTTTTAGTTGACATTTTGGACAGCCTTTCAATCGAAGTTTCAACTCGTTTTGCTAGCTTGAGAGTGCTGAATGAGCGCTTCGGATTTTTCTTCAGCTTCAAAGAATATCTTGATGACGATAAAGAAGTTTTGAATAGAAAACTATCGGAAGTTAACGATAAATGCAAATCATTAGCTGAAATTTATTCTAATGATTTAAATGGTACGGAATTGTTTTACGATATCAAAGATGTCATTTTTCTTCTGAAAAGGGCCAATAAAAAGGGAGAAAGTCTTGATCTCACTCCAAAAGGAATACTATTGTATATTTCAGCGTTGGGGTTAGAGGCGTACAAAACACTTGTGACGGCATTGAAAATTTTGCTGACTCTACCATTGTCCGTGGCTTCGTGTGGGCGATCATTCAGTAAACTGAAATTGATAAAATCTTATCTCCGCACAACCATGAACCAAGACAGTCTGTCAAATTTAGCTATACTATCTATCGAAAATGAAGTAGCAGCATCACTCGACTACAATGATATTATTGCTGAATTTGCGGCAATCAAGGCCAGAAAAGTTATATTCTAAAAGTAATATTTTTTTGTCTTGCAAAAACACAAATAATAATGTTTTTTTCCGTTGTAACTGACAAAAGAATCGATATGAAATACAATTTTTCAAACATATAAGCTTTTAATAATTAATAACCTATTTACACTTAAAATACTCCTAATGTTATGCGTACAGCAAATAGGGATGGGGCGGAATTTTTCGCTTTGCCCCGGGCGCCAGCAACCCTAGATCCGCCACTGGTAACGACCGTTTTGGAAGACGGTTCGTGACAGATATTGTTCAAACATGAACACGCATATATACAAATGTATATTTAGGTAGCGGAATTGTAGCCGCACCAAATGTCTCACATGTGTGCATACCTAAAACAACGAGATAAAAAGGTTGTAAAATGACCCCCTGCGAGTGGTCACCACATGTTTAGGGATAAGTGCGATCGGAGTAATTGCTATCTCCTCTATCGCCCTTAAAGATAAGAATAGTTGTAAATCTCATGTTAGCTATTTAAGTAGAACATATTCTTAAATAAAATCAGTTTGAAATACCAACTCAACAAGGAAGACGTGTTTTATTGGACGCTCTTTCATTTTGGTCAATCGAGCCGATCATTTTGATCCTTCGAAACTCTGCAACTTTCCCCCCTGTGGTAAGAGGTTCAGAGTGATCAACCAGCACCTGAAAGTCTGTATGTAGTGCTAGACACACGCAGCTTAAGGTAGCGAAAATAAAAAAAAAAAAATCTTGTTACCCCCACCCGAGGTAAGGAACAGAGATACATATAACAAAAAAAAAGCACCTTCTGGTAGAAATAAACTAAAGGTAGCTTAAAAATTAACAGTGTCGTGTAAGGCGTGCTTGAGGCCCTTAAACATCAGCGACATTGTGCGGGAAATAAATGCAATTAAGCATTTAAACGAAAAGTGAAAAAAAAAAAAACCAGCGACGCAGCACCTTCAGCTGCAACGACAGAGCGGTAACAGGACAAGCAGCAGCGACTTCAGCAGCAACAACAGCAACAAAAAATACCGCTGCAACGAAGAGCGGCGACTGGACAAGCGGCGGCGACCTTAGCAGCAACAGCAAAAAAACGACTACTCTGGCGACGGCAACGGAAGCAGCTAAGTCACAATAAATTTTTTTTTTTTACATATACATATATCCCTAAGAAAATAATAATAATGATTTCGGAAAAAACGATAGATTTGCTAAAGAAGCAGTCCGGGATTATTTTGGAAATAAGACGTTTAGAGGCAAAAATAGGGCTAACGGAGCTAGACGTAGGACGATTAGAAGAGCTTCAAAAACTCTTTATTACTAACCATACTGCCCTTTTAAAGATCGGCGTTGTCGATCATGAGTATTTTAATACCAAGCAGTATGATATCATTATGATGGTGTTGGCTCAGATAAAATTAAGGGTTGAAAAAGAGTCTCAGACAAATAAGCCAGAGGGACAGGTTATTCCCACGGCAAACGTTTCAAAGACCAAAAATATGGAAATAGAGATCGAGTTGCCAGGCACTTCAAACGCGTCCAGGATAGAGCAGACATTTCGAAGTCAGGTAGGCATTTTGAAAGCATACTTAGATGAGACGTCTACTCTCATAGACAATAGTCCAGATTTCCTTACGATAAGGAAAAACAAAATTGAGTTTCTATGGAGTAAGATACAGAACCTAATTGAACAGGGTAATACCTATTTCGAGAGTTCTGTGTTTGACGACATAATAAGCGATATCGAGTTTGATACGCAAAATATACTAACGGCCATTAAAAATCGATCCAGCGTAGTCAATAGACATGCTGACGTGTCGATGGTGGTAAAGGCAGAGGAATTACCAACCCTGCCTAAAATACAGATTCCCACATTTTTTGGTGATTCCAAAGAGTGGGATCTGTTTTACGAACTTTTCACAGAGCTAATCCACTCAAGAGAGGATTTAAGTCCATCTCTTAAATTTAATTATTTAAAGTTAGCCTTAAAAGGTGAAGCCAGGAGTGTTGTCACTCATTTATTGTTAGGCGGGGGCGAAAATTATGAAGCCACTTGGGAATTTTTAACCAAGCGTTTCGAGAATAAAAGAAAGATATTCTCGGAACATATGAATAGGCTTTTGGATATGCCCAATTTAAATTTAGAATCGGATAGGCAGATAAAAAAGTTCATTGACTCAATTAATGAGTCAATATATATTATGAAATTGAAGGCACAATTGTCCGAAGAGGTGGATGCCATTTTCGCCCACATAATCCTTCGGAAATTTAATAAAGAATCATTAAATTTATATGAAAGTCATGTCAAAAAGACAAAAGAAATCCAAGCGCTTTCGGACGTGATGGAATTTTTAGAGCAAAGGCTCAATTCCATATCATCATTGTCACAGGGAGAGAAACCTGTAAAGAAAGTGGTAAATACAACGCAGAATAATAACAGCGAAAATTGTGCGTGTTGTAAATTACCGGGACATTATTTAGTCCAGTGCTTCAAATTTAAAAGAATGAACCCAGCAGAGAGAACTGACTGGGCAAGAAAAAATCAAATTTGTACAAAATGTTTAAAACATAAGAGTTTTAAGAGATGCACAAGCGAGCAGCTTTGCTTGACTTGCAACAAACCTCACCATACGTTGCTTCATGTTAAAGTTCCAGAAAAAGTGAACACATGCAGGACAACGGAGAACGTATTATTAGCCACAGCCATAATTGAGGTCAAATCAAAAAATGGAGGCTATGAAAATTAAGGGCTTTGATTGACAGTGGGTCTCAAAGTACTATAATTTCAGAGGAAGCTTCACAAATTCTCCAATTACCAAAAATTAAAAATTATACGGAGATTAGTGGAGTTTCCTCAGTAAAAACATGCAGTTCAAGGCACAAAGTTAGCTTGCAAATAAAAACAAATCAAGAGAATAAAAATAATTTGAAAGTAGATGCAATTATTCTTCCAAAATTAATGAAGGCACTACCAGTACAAGCGGTTAAAATTGACACGACAAAGTGGGACAAATACCGACTTGCTGATCCCGAATTTCATAAGCCAAGTAGAGTAGACCTAATAATAGGTGCAGATCTAAACGCGCACATTTTTAAAAGAGGAGTTAAGAAAATAGACGGACTCCTAGGTCAAAATACTGAGTTCGGGTGGATAGTGTCAGGCTGCACAAAATCAAAAGGCAGTAACACAATAGTGGCAACTGTGATCGAGTGTACAGATTTGGAAAGGTTTTGGGAATTAGAAGAAGAAAGTAAAGAGGATTTAGAATTTCAGATATGCGAAGAAAATTTTATAAAAACAACAAAAAATGATTCATCAGGTCGATATATAGTATCAATGCCCTTTAAAGACGATAAGGTTTTAGGGGACTCAAAAAAAATTCAATGGCATTTTATCCCGCCGGCAGGACCTCACTTTGGAGGTATTTGGGAAGCAGGTGTTAAGTCGGTTAAATATCATTTAAAAAGAGTCATTGGAGATAGTATATTGACATACGAAGAAATGTCAACCTTATTATGCCAAATCGAAGCAGTACTAAACTCTAGACCGCTATATACGACGGGAGAAGATGTCGATGATAATGAGGTGCTAACGCCCGGACATTTCTTAATAGGTCGACCTACGTTGGACATAGTGGAGTCAATAGATGATGATGAAAAGGTTCCTAGTCTGGATAGGTGGAGGTTAATTCGCAAAATGAGAAGAGATTTTTGGGTCAAATGGAAGGAGGATTATTTATATACGTTGCAGCAGAGGTATAAATGGAAAAGAGGTAGTCAAAATATAGAAAAGGGGCAGGTAGTGCTCTTAAAAGATGAAAATTGTCACCCAGCTAGATGGCCAATGGCAAAAGTAGAGGAAGTTCATAAAGGTAGAGACGATAAAGTTAGGGTTGTCAAAGTAAAAACCTCAGAAGCATCATTTACAAGACCGATTACCAAGATTTGTCCTTTAATTGGTGTACAGCAAGCAGAGGATGCAACTGCAACTCCGACCATAAAAAGAGTTTCCCCTAGGTTATCTAAGCTTAGTAGCATGGTAATATTGGTTTTGCTTGCTTTGTTGTGCCAGATGTCAAGTGCCGCAGCGATAAAAACAAAAAAGGATGGGTTTGAGGTACAAGGAATTAATAGCACTGCGGCAATATATTTAGATCCCCTAGGAGATGTAGAAATTGTAAGTACGTCTTGGAATTTGGTGATTTATTATAACATGGAGGCATATTTTAAAATGATTTATAAAGGTAAAGCGTTGATAAAGGAAATGAGAAGAGTTTGTGAAAAACTTCATGGCTTCGAAGATCAATGCAATCTAGTTTTGGATAATATGCAAAGCCAATTAATGGAACTAGAAGAGAATAATAAATTATTTATGATGGAACCAAGATCCAGAACCAAACGTGCTCCCTTAGAGTTTATAGGTTCGTTGTATCATATTTTTTTTGGTATAATGGATGAAGATGACAGGGAACAGTTAGAGGAAGAAATGAAAAACTTATTAGATAATCAGAGGAACATGGATATCGAATTGTGTATACAAAACAGTAGTGGATGCCACAAATTACTGGGTAGAGTTGGAAAAGAAAAGTAGTTGGTTGTTTAAGGTTCCGATAGGTACTAAAATAAGAGTAAAATGTTCTGGGTCTCAAATGGAGTTGTCTGAACTGCCTGAGCAAGGGATTTTAAGTATTGCACCGTATTGTACAGCAAGAACGGATGACAAAATGTTTATAGCCCATCATAATATTCAATCGGAAAGTGAAGAGACACTGTCAACACCATACATAGGAGAGGTTAGTGAAGTTCCGAAAATAATGTGGGATCCGTTAAAGTTAACGCCATTAAATCATACAATTGAAATTGATAAATTAAAGAAAGAAATTAAAGAGCTTAAAGAAAACCATCCACAATTAAAGGATTTACATTTACATCATATTTCCGGACATGCTGGTCTTATATTGTCATTAATAGTTTTGGGAATTTTTATAATATACCTTGTGAAAAAATGTTTTGTTAAGCAAAGATTACAAGCCATAACTTTCGCAGGCCCGTTGCAAGGAATTTAAAGTAAAATAGTTAAGTTAAAAAAAAACAAGAAAGGAAAGCTAACTTCGGGCGGAGCCGAAGTTGAAATACCCTTGCAGAATATTCTGTAAATTATATTCTCCAAAATTATTCATATGATGCATTCTTAACACTCATAAAAATCCCAACTTCCTAACTTTAAAAACACCAAAGCTATGGCATTTCCAATCGTTTAGTTATATGGCAGCTATAGAATATAGTCGGCCGATCCATATGAAATTTGGTAGGTCGGATTAATTGGCCAAAAATAAAACCCATAGGAAATCCCAACTTCCTAACTTATCAAACACCAAAGTTATGGCATTTCCGATCAATCCCTAAAGATTATAAAATGAAAGACCGATTTTTAAGGGGATACGGCCACAGCCCAAACCGTAAGAGCAAGAGCAGCCAAATTTTTTCACAGTATTCCATTGGGGGCGTGGGCGCCCACTAAGATCCGATATGTCCCCCCAGTGGCCCCAAACAGCTCCAACATCCATTATTCTGAGCAAAAAAAGTTGATGTATTTAAGCTTAACTTCTAAAGTGGTTGGAATTTCGATATTTGGTTTTTTCCGAATTTTAGGTTTTCAAAGGGCCTAATTAGAAATCTAAAAAAATTTGAATATCCCCCATAATTTGGGAGCTACATTTAAAATTAACTTTTCGATTTAAAAAATCTAAACCGCTGCTCCGATCAAGATGATTTTTCGCTAAATAGTTATTCTATGGCCCAAATGCTTAAGTTTAATTTTTTAAGTTTTTAACATTTTTTTAAGTATTTTTAACGAATTTATTTAGATTTTCTAAGTTATTGCGTTGCATTTTGCGGGAGCCTGTCGAGAGTGCAAAACCCAGAGAGCGGATGCCAAGAGAGCGACGACCGAGAGAGCAACAGCCAAGAAAACTGATGAAGGGGAGGGGTAGTGCTGCTGGGAAAGGGGAGGGGAAAGAGGCAATTTAAGTTAAATTTGTTTTGGATTTTAAAAACTTAAACTGCTGCTCCGATCAATATGATTTTCGATCAATAGTCAGTTCTGTGGATCAAATGCTTAGGTTTTATTTTTCATTTTGTAGCAGAAGTAAGAGCCTTATTTAATTTCCACCATGGAAGAAAATAGAAAATTACTACAAATTCTGTAAGCAAAGCCAAAATGTTTCCAAGTTAAATATTTATCTTAAGATTCGAACATTTGACCAAATACGTATGTACATATGTATATTTGGATATGTTTTGATTTGCTTATATGTACAATACATGTACATACATACAATGTGTGTGTATGTTTCTATTCGAAAGTAGATAATGTGGTTAAATACAAATAAAATGATTTATTATACCCGTTTATCCATCAAATGTGGAATCTAAAAATAAAACGTTACTTTGCTGTTTTTGTATTGGATGCCAATCTTTTACTGTGTGTACAAAGGTTTTCGTTTCATTCAAAACAAGAAATTTGAAAACAACAAATTCTAATTTACAAACAAGTATACATATTTGTGCGCAAATTAAAATTGCATTGATAACATTGTAACTGATAAAAAGTATACAAGCTCACGACTTTTACTTGGTTCACTTTCATTTATTATATAGCTCTGCCAGTATCCTTCTGATTCTCTCTCTTGAAGGATCTTCTACAAAGGTTGTTTACACAAAGGTTTTCAAAAAACGCGCAAATAAGAAATAAGAAAGTCCTGACAACCCAATTTCCTAACTCCAAACTAATATTAAGCGAACGTACAATTTTACAAAGCGTTGGGGCTGAGATGGGTGAAATATTTTTTTGGATGCACCTGGAGGGACAGGTAAAACCTTCTTGACAAACTTATTGTTGGCAAAAGTTCGAAGTTAAAAAAAAAATAGCCCTAGCTGTAGCATCTTTCGGTATAGCTGCTACCCTGCTCAATGGAGGTCGAACTGCTCATTCGACATTTAAACTTCCTTTGGATTTAGTTAATTTAGAAACACCTCAAATTTTTGCCGAAACTCTTTTAAAAATTGGGAATGAGGCCAATCCAACAGTTGATGGAAAAATAGTTATAACATCACGCTTAGGAAATGTAGTCAAAAACGTTCAAGACCTTACATCCAAAATATTTCCTGACATTTCCAACATATCATGTAAAAGCTTAGATTGGCTATCTGAGCGCGCCATTTTGACAACGAAAATGAAAGAGCAACCACTATTAATAATTTATTGCTAAACTCATTTGATTTATTTGGTTTAGAAGTCTCCTATAAATCGGTCGACTCTGTTCCTGATGCTGATAATGCTGTTCATTACCCTGTTGAATTTTTAAATTCTTTGAATCCTCCAGGAATTCCTCAGCATAATCTGTCTCTTAGGATTGGAGCACCCGTAATGTTATTGCGAAATTTAAGTCCCCCAAAGTTATGCAATGGGACACGATTGCAGATAAAAGGTCTTCATAAGAATGTAATCGAAGCAACAGTATTTACGGGGTGCGCGAAGGGGGAAACAGTGTTTATACCCAGGATCCCATTAATACCATCCAGTCTGCCGTTTCAGTTTAAAAGGCTACAATTCCCTCTAAAAGTTTGCTTTGCAATAACTATAAAAAAATCGCAGGGGCAGACTTTGAAGCTGGCTGGACTAGATCTTAGAGAAGATTGCTTCTCTCATGGACAATTTTATGTCGCATGCTCTAGAGTTAGCTGTGGCAGTAGCCTTATTATTCTCGCTCCTGAAGGATCTTCTAAAAATGTTGTTTACACAGAGGTTTTAAAGTAATCATATTAATTAACATTATTAAACCTAGAAAGTTTCAGTGGAATAGGTCTAATTGGAGATACCACATTAAAAAAACGCGCCAATTTCTCTACCTCAGGGGTGGTGTGGAAATGGGAAAGTCTTGACAACCGAACTGAAATCTAATTTTAAGCGAACGAAGTCGCGCCGGGTACAGCTAGTCAGTTATATAGCGGCTATAGGATATAGTCGCCCGATACTTATGAAATTTGGTAGGTCGGATAAATTGGCCAAATATAAAATTCATAAAAAATCCAACTTCCTAACCTTACAAACACCAAAGTTATGGCATTTCCGATCAATCAGTTATATGGTAGCTATAGGATATAGTCGGCCGATCCTTATAAAATTTGGCAAGTCGGATTGATTGGCCAAATATAAAACCCATAGAAAATCCCAACTTCCTAACTTTATAAACACCAAAGTTATGGCATTTCCGATCGTTCAGTTATATGGCAGCTATAGGATATAGTCGTTCCGACTTATATACTGCGTGCAAAGGAAAGAAGGGTGTGTGCAAAGTTTCAATTCGATAGCTTTAAAACTGAGAGACTAGTTTGCGTAGAAACAGACAGACGGACAGACAGACGGACAGATAGACGGACAGACAGACGGACAGACGGACAGACGGACAGACGGACATGGCTATATCAACTCAGGAGGTGATCCTGATCAAGAATATATATACTTTATAGGGTCGGAGATGTCTCCTTCACTGCGTTGCACACTTTTGACCAAAATTATAATACCCTCTGCAAGGGTATAAAAAATGTGTATTGAAAAATAATAAATTTACAGTCCACTAAACCGTTGTTTGCACAATTGTCAAAAATAATTGTAAAGCTTGCCGGGCCTTTGGCAGAATGTTCATCAGAACACGAAGTATTTTATTATTTAAGAAAGAATAAATCAAACCAATGTTAGAGTTAAGCTATAAGAGAATTACATGTCTAAGCTGAAAAATATATACACAAAAAGAGCAAGATTTGAGTTTAAAAAATAAAATTGAATAAATAATTACAGTCCACTAAATCGTTAAATCATAACTATTCATATATTAAAAATATATCATTCTTGCCGGCCTTTGGCAGTATGTTCAAACATGAACACGCATATATACAAATGTATATTTAGGTAGCGGAATTGTAGCCGCACCAAATGTCTCACATGTGTGCATACCTAAAACAACGAGATAAAAAGGTTGTAAAATGACCCCCTGCGAGTGGTCACCACATGTTTAGGGATAAGTGCGATCGGAGTAATTGCTATCTCCTCTATCGCCCTTAAAGATAAGAATAGTTGTAAATCTCATGTTAGCTATTTAAGTAGAACATATTCTTAAATAAAATCAGTTTGAAATACCAACTCAACAAGGAAGACGTGTTTTATTGGACGCTCTTTCAGATATTTATATTTATTCCTCTATAGATCGATTTACCTCTCTTATTATAATGAAGATGTGACAATAATAAATGTTCCATGTCAAATTAATGATTATGGATTCCAGATTGAAGAAATAATTAAATCAGCCTATGAAGAGGGAGGCCGCCATTTAATTGTTCCTCATTGCCACAATGATCATTTTTGTGTTTTATTTGAAGACATTTTTAAGCAACAATTTATATTCTTAGATCCTTTTGGAAACGCCAAAAATGCGAAAAAGTTTATAAATTATTACAATAATATACTAACCCGCATAAGTAAAAGAAGATTTACTAGCGTGTCGATAGAGAACGATATTCAAACTGATACGTTTAATTGTGGCATTTTTATACCCTTGCAGAGGGTATTATAATTTTGGTCAAAAGTGTGCAACGCAGTGAAGGAGACATCTCCGACCCTATAAAGTATATATATTCTTGATCAGGATCACCTCCTGAGTTGATATAGCCATGTCCGTCTGTCCGTCTGTCTGTTTCTACGCAAACTAGTCTCTCAGTTTTAAAGCTATCGAATTGAAACTTTGCACACACCCTTCTTTCCTTTGCACGCAGTATATAAGTCGGAACGGCCGGGATCGGCCGACTATATCCTATAGCTGCCATATAACTGATTGATCGGAAATGCCATAACTTCAGTGTTTGTAAAGTTAGGAAGCTGGGATTTTCTATGGGTTTTATATTTGGCCAATCAATCCGACCTACCAAATATCATAAGGATCGGCCGACTATATTCTATAGCCGCCATATATCTGATTGATCGGAAATGCCATGACTTTGGTGTTGGTATTTTCTATGAGTTTTATTTTTGGCCAATCAATCCGACCTATCAAATTTCATAAGGATCGGCCGACTATATCCTATGGCTGACATATAACTGAACGATTGGAAATGCCATAACTTTGGTGTTTTTAAAGTTAGGAAGTTGGTATTTTTTATGAGTATTAAGAATGCATCATATGAATAATTTTGGAGAATATAATGTACATAATATTCTGCAAGGGTATATCAACTTCGGCTCCGCCCGAAGTTAGCTTTCCTTTCTTGTTGTTTTTCAATTCGCTAAATGCTATCTGGAGGACATTCCAATGACAAATTTGCAACCAGCTTTTTTGTTTAGAAAACAAATTTTTGAAAAATTAATAAGCTATGAAGATTCTTTAGCAATATATGTTGCATTGTTGCAAACCGAACACCATTTAATTCTTAATTTGTCAAACTTAATAATGTTAAAAGTAAAATGGAAATACAACACTTTGCACTGTTTTTCTATTGGCATTCCTGCGTCTTCCAATTCCTTATAAAAAATTTTAAAAATCAAATCAATCATGGTTTTTTGTAATAAGCGAAACGAGGATGGAGAGGGAGTATCTCAAGACCTTCCAGAAGGTGTAACAGTGGAGGTGGACAGGCGTATGCCGTTTATTTTTCCTGTCTCTTTTAAGACGTTCTCCGAAAGCGTGGATAATAGGAAGTTACTTTTGGAACTAATAAAAATGAAGAGTTTTGGCAACAAGCCCTACATAAGTTTTATTTAGACTTCTACATGTTCCCGGAGAAACGATCAGGTGCGGTGTTTAGGGATGGGACAAATCAGGCCAAATTGCTGCAGTTTGCCAGACCCTTCCCCACTCCCACTCCCAGCGAAATTTGATGCTAATGATTGCGTTTATATGAATATTTTAAGATTGCATTCGGCAAGATCGATGTCTATTTAAGAGGTATAAAATGGAATGCCACATTTAATAGTTGAATAATATTGAAACATGGATTGGGATGTAATTTTAAGTAAAGTTTCTGGGCATCGCTACTCTTGGGCATACAAACTGGTCCAATCCCAATAAGAAATGAATTTTGTAATATAAAGCACAAGCGAAGCCATATTTTTATTGCTCATTATGAACTGAAGTCGTATAATAAATAAACTCTCCCGTCATTTAGCACAAAAAAAAAAAAAGCTAACTTCGGGCGGAGCCGAAGTTGATATACCCTTGCAGAATATTCTGTAAATTATATTCTCCAAAACTATTCATATGATGAATTCTTAATACTCATAAAAATCCCAACTTCCTAACTTAAAAACACCAAAGTTATGACATTTCCGATCGTTCAGTTGTATGGCGACTATAGGATGTAGTCGGCCGATCCTTATGAAATTTGGTAGGTCGGATTGATTATCCAAAAAAAAACCCATAGAAAATCCCAAATCAAATTATAATACCCTCTGCAAGGGTATAAATATATGCTTCTTAGTAGCGGTCCAGCCGCTAGACTTGAGACCCACTTTAGAATCACGCATTGTAACGACCCTGTTTTGGAAGACGGTTCGTGACAGATATTTATATTTATTCCACTATAGATCGATTTTCCTCTCTTATTATAATGAAGATGTGACAACAATAAATGTTCCATGTCAAATTAATGATTATGGATTCCAGAATGAAGAAATAATTAAATCAGCCTATGAAGAGGGAGGCCGCCATTTAATTGTTCCTCATTGCCACAATGATCATTTTTGTGTTTTATTTGAAGACATTTTTAAGCAACAATTTATATTCTTAGATCCTTTTGGAAACGCCAAAAATGCGAAAAAGTTTATAAATTATTACAATAATATACTAACCCGCATAAGTAAAAGAAAATTTACTAGCGTGTCGATAGAGAACGATATTCAAACTGATACGTTTAATTGTGGCATTTTTGTTTTGCAATTCGCTAAATGCTACCTGGAGGACATTCCAATGACAAATTTGCAACCAGCTTTTTTGTTTAGAAAACAAATTTTTGAAAAATTAATAAGCTATGGAGATTCTTTAGCAATATATGTTGCATTGTTGCAAATCGAACACCATTTAATTCTTAATTTGTCAAACTTAATAATGTTAAAAGTAAAATGGAAATACAACACTTTGCACTGTTTTTCTATTGGCATTCCTGCGTCTTCCAATTCCTTATAAAAAATTTTAAAAATCAAATCAATCATGGTTTTTTGTAATAAGCGAAACGAGGATGGAGAGGGAGTATCTCAAGACCTTCCAGAAGGTGTAACAGTGGAGGTGGACAGGCGTATGCCGTTTATTTTTCCTGTCTCTTTTAAGACGTTCTCCGAAAGCGTGGATAATAGGAAGTTTCTTTTGGAACTAATAAAAATGAAGAGTTTTGGCAACAAGCCCTACATAAGTTTTATTTAGACTTCTACATGTTCCCGGAGAAACGATCAGGTGCGGTGTTTAGGGATGGGACAAATCAGGCCAAATTGCTGCAGTTTGCCAGACCCTTCCCCACTCCCACTCCCAGCGAAATTTGATGCTAATGATTGCGTTTATATGAATATTTTAAGATTGCATTCGGCAAGATCGATGTCTATTTAAGAGGTATAAAATGGAATGCCACATTTAATAGTTGAATAATATTGAAACATGGATTGGGATGTAATTTTAAGTAAAGTTTCTGGGCATCGCTACTCTTGGGCATACAAACTGGTCCAATCCCAATAAGAAATGAATTTTGTAATATAAAGCACAAGCGAAGCCATATTTTTATTGCTCATTATGAACTGAAGTCGTATAATAAATAAACTCTCCCGTCATTTAGCACAAAAAAAAAAAAGCTAACTTCGGGCGGAGCCGAAGTTGATATACCCTTGCAGAATATTCTGTAAATTATATTCTCCAAAACTATTCATATGATGAATTCTTAATACTCATAAAAATCCCAACTTCCTAACTTAAAAAACACCAAAGTTATGACATTTCCGATCGTTCAGTTGTATGGCGACTATAGGATGTAGTCGGCCGATCCTTATGAAATTTGGTAGGTCGGATTGATTATCCAAAAAAAAACCCATAGAAAATCCCAAATCAAATTATAATACCCTCTGCAAGGGTATAAATATATGCTTCTTAGTAGCGGTCCAGCCGCTAGACTTGCGACCCACTTTAGAATCACGCATTGTAACGACCCTGTTTTGGAAGACGGTTCGTGACAGATATTTATATTTATTCCACTATAGATCGATTTTCCTCTCTTATTATAATGAAGATGTGACAACAATAAATGTTCCATGTCAAATTAATGATTATGGATTCCAGAATGAAGAAATAATTAAATCAGCCTATGAAGAGGGAGGCCGCCATTTAATTGTTCCTCATTGCCACAATGATCATTTTTGTGTTTTATTTGAAGACATTTTTAAGCAACAATTTATATACTTAGATCCTTTTGGAAACGCCAAAAATGCGAAAAAGTTTATAAATTATTACAATAATATACTAACCCGCATAAGTAAAAGAAGATTTACTAGCGTGTCGATAGAGAACGATATTCAAACTGATACGTTTAATTGTGGCATTTTTGTTTTGCAATTCGCTAAATGCTACCTGGAGGACATTCCAATGACAAATTTGCAACCAGCTTTTTTGTTTAGAAAACAAATTTTGAAAAATTAATAAGCTATGGAGATTCTTTAGCAATATATGTTGCATTGTTGCAAATCGAACACCATTTAATTCTTAATTTGTCAAACTTAATAATGTTAAAAGTAAAATGGAAATACAACACTTTGCATTGTTTTTCTATTGGCATTTCTGCGTCTTCCAATTCCTTATAAAAATGTTTAAAAATCAAATCAATCATGGTTTTTTGTAATAAGCGAAACGAGGATGGAGAGGGAGTATCTCAAGACCTTCCAGAAGGTGTAACAGTGGAGGTGGACAGGCGTATGCCGTTTATTTTTCCTGTCTCTTTTAAGACGTTCTCCGAAAGCGTGGATAATAGGAAGGTACTTATGGAACTAATGAAAAATGAAGAGTTTTGGCAACAAGCCCTACATAAGTTTTATTTAGACTTCTACATGTTCCCGGAGAAACGATCAGGTGCGGTGTTTAGGGATGGGACAAATCAGGCCAAATTGCTGCAGTTTGCCAGACCCTTCCCCACTCCCACTCCCAGCGAAATTTGATGCTAATGATTGCGTTTATATGAATATTTTAAGATTGTATTCGGCAAGATCGATGTCTATTTAAGAGGTATAAAATGGAATGCCACATTTAATAGTTGAATAATATTGAAACATGGATTGGGATGTAATTTTAAGTAAAGTTTCTGGGCATCGCTACTCTTGGGCATACAAACTGGTCCAATCCCAATAAGAAATGAATTTTGTAATATAAAGCACAAGCGAAGCCATATTTTTATTGCTCATTATGAACTGAAGTCGTATAATAAATAAACTCTCCCGTCATTTAGCACAAAAAAAAAAAAAGCTAACTTCGGGCGGAGCCGAAGTTGATATACCCTTGCAGAATATTATGTAAATTATATTCTCCAAAACTATTCATATGATGAATTCTTAATACTCATAAAAATCCCAACTTCCTAACTTAAAAAACACCAAAGTTATGACATTTCCGATCGTTCAGTTATATGGCGACTATAGGATGTAGTCGGCCGATCCTTATGAAATTTGGTAGGTCGGATTGATTTTCCAAAAATAAAACCCATAGAAAATCCCAAATCAAATTACAATACCCTCGCAAGGGTATAAATATATGCTTCTTAGTAACGGTCCAGCCGCTAGACTTGAGACCCACTTTAAAATTACGCATTGTAACGACCGTTTTGGAAGACGGTTCGTGACAGATATTTATATTTATTCCTCTATAGATCGATTTACCTCTCTTTCCCCAATAATGACACAGAGGGATAAAACTATAAGGGAGACCTGTATTTCAAAGTAATCGTTTAATATATGTTGATCGTGTAGTTGTGTGTAGATGCGTCGGGACTGCTTGCTTTATCGATTCGGCGCTGCGGAAGGGCCGAGTGATGAACTGCTTGCTGCGAGTGCCGGCGCTGCGGATGGGCCGAGAAGTCGCTTCGTCGTGCGTACGTCGGGTTCGCAGTGTTCTGGGTCGTTATTTTCGGTCTGCGGGGCATCGTTAGGTTCGAACTGCCGTTTCTACATCCGTTTCGTTTCCGGATTGGGAGCTGGGTCTGGGCTGATTTCTAGGAAACCACACCGGGACGCCAGTGATCCTCATCAGGTCGTAGAACCAAAGACCAATATAAACTCTAAGATGCGTAACGCCATACGATTTTTTTGCACACGAATTTTTTGTGCTGGCTTTTCAAAGCCAGCCGCTCTTTTGCACGCATACTGCGACAGCCGACGAATGTATGTGTGCACATGTATTCACAAGCGAAGAAATTCGCTGCAGCGCGCTGTCGAAATATACTCTTTATTTTAAAATTCTAACATTATTAATAATACTTATATTGAATGCCTTTATATTTACTTTATTTACTAATTATTCGAATGTATAATATTTTTTAGTAATGACCAAATATATCTAAGTATAAAAAAAAAACATAATTTATTTTAATGACTTCACATTGGAATCATTGTCATTAGGGTATTCAGCACGCGACGTGTGAATGATTTTTAGGAGCCTCAGAAATTTTGCGATTGAACAGGATGAATATTTTTATATTTATTGTATTTTAAATATATGGACTTAAAAATATGTGGTATTTTTACATTATACGTATTAAATAACATTATATAAAATTATTATCATAATATAAATTAAATTTATATAAATATTTGTATATTAACTATTTTAATTATTTAGAAAAAAGTGAAACGCAAAGGGGAAACAAAAAACTTATTAAAAATGAATTGTAAGCGACACCAATAAATAAATAATATTTTAATTTTATTTGTAGGCAACCTTTGATGTATGTTTAAATTTCTTTTTGAGTTTTTCCGGCTCGAGGTCAACAATTAAAAAAAAATGTTTTAAATAAAAGTTTATTTAACAATACCCTACGACCAATATTCAACAAGACCAAGTCCAAAATACAAATGTTTGACAAAAACAATTTTGTATATAAAATACCATGCAATGGAGATATAAATGAAAAATGTGACAGTATATATGTAGGAACAACTAAATCCAAACTAAAAACTCGAATATCACAACACAGATTAGACTTCAAATTAAGACACCAAGCTAATATACAAAAACAGCACTTATGGCCCACTGTAAAACCAGCGGTCACTCACCAAATTTTGAAGCAACGACTATTTTGGAACAAGAACAACATTACAAAAAACGCTTCACCATAGAAATGTTACATATAACACACCCACAAGCATAAGACTGAATTACAAAACAGACGTCGAAAATTGCGCTCACATTTACAGACACTTACTTAATAACAACTAGTATTAATCTCCACGTCCGACGGTGCAGGCGTGTAAAATTATGTAGGTGTAATAATTTTTCAAGCCTTGTTTTTTATTGTCTAAATTTATGTTATTTTATGTTTTTATGTTAATTATAGTTGCCCTGAAGACGGTTGCCGAAGTGCAACCGAAATATATCGGAAAAAATAAAAAATAAAATTAAAAAACTTTTATTTAAAACATTTTTTTAATTGTTGACCTCGAGCCGGAAAAACTCAAAAAGAAATTTAAATAATATTTTACTGAAAAATTAAAAAAAAGGGCATCGAAAAAACATTCTAAAAATATAACAAAACGCTTTCGACAACTTGGAAAAAAGTTATAAATATGTACATATGTACGTAATTTAAGCTACTATATAAAAGTCTTCGAATAAAAAATGGGTCAGTGGTAAATTCCTACCAGAGCGGATTGACATAAAAATCTAGAAAAATCCGCATAATTCTGAAATAATTAGGAGACGTATGTGAGGTACAAATTAAAACAATAAACGACCCCAAAGTGCCCCAAAATTCGATTCGTTTTTTTTTAAATTCTTTCTTTTGCCATTTTTCTGTTATAAATGTTGTTAAAATAGTTTAAAAAAATTATGATCATAATCTTATGGCATAGCCGCAACTAACTGCATTTAAATTTTTTGGAAATTCAGCCTCCTTAACCAAGTCCCCAATATTTTCCAATTCTCTTATGCGTGACGTCACGGCCTCCACATATGTTTGTATGTATGTTCTGCTGGCGCACTTTGCATTAAGTCGTAAATGAGTGTATGTAGCATTTTAAGTGTGACCGCGCAGGGGAAAAAATGAAAATACCAGTCACAAAAAATTTAAAATGCGCGGTTAAAAAATCGATTATATCGCAAATCTTTTCATTTGTTTTCAAATGTTGAGTTATCTACAAACTTTGGATTTGTAAAAAACAAAAATAAACAATGATTCGCTCTGCTATGTACACACACACGCACGAAATATGTATATTCAAAAAATCAAGATAATACTGATATCCTTTTGCTAAAAGAATATTTAATTTACATTTCCACAACAGATTTAAGACATTTTGTAACCGATTTTTGTCATTTAAAATTCAAATCGCATTGATAATATTAAAAGAACATTAAATATTCAAACCAATTGATTCTCACGCTCTTTATTACACGTGCCTCATATTGTTTAAACAAATGCAAATGTTTAAACAATTTGATTCACGGCGTCCCCCACCTGTCTTTATTAATATAATCTTTTTCTTTTGCATACTTCTTTACGTCCCATTAAATGACCGTTTGCTGTAATTAATTCAAGTGAAACATAACCTGTTGGTCGTGTACAAATACTTCATTATTTGCCAATTGTTTTTTTTTTTTAATGTGTGGAAAGAAGGTGTGTAAAGAGGGGTTGGGGGCCCAAAAACGCCAAAACTGTAATTAGGTGATAGATGGACAGCCTCTTAAAATTGTTAACCAAGATAAAAATAAAGGAAATTGTATTATTGGGGACGCATTTAACTTTTCCTTTGGCATATTTCTTAATTTTTCTTACATAAATATTTGCTTTCCTTATAAGCGTTGTCTACTGTGGATTCTCTTTTAAACTTCTTCTAAATCGTCAACAGTATGTGATTTTTTATTAACCCTTTCGTTACCAATGTGCATAAAATTACCTTTTCTACATTCTTCGGTTGTAATAGTAATAGTACATTAATATTATTTGTCAAGCAATAACATCACTAGAAGAAAGTAAACATAGCATGGCTTAAATGTTAAAAAAATGTATATTTGTTAAATTAAAATTTTAATTCTTTAATTTCAATTTGTAATTAAAAAAAAAAAAAAATTAAAAATTATTAAAAATAAAGAGTTCTAATCTAAATATAAACAAAAACAATGAAGAGTCTTAATTTTAGATTGTTTTTGAAAAACACTTTGTTTTTATTTTTGTCCTTCAATATAATGTATCGCCCTTAACTGCAAAACAAAAGATGTGGCAAAATAAAATGTAAGCGATCGGTATTTAAAAAAATTAAAATTAATATAATTATAGAAAAAGATCCTACCATATTTAAAATCTTCGGCACAAAAAGGTTAAGTTCAAAGAGAGGGAAGTAAACTGATGGAATACGCACACATACATCCGTAATTCGGCAAATTTGGACTTATATATGTTTTTAGGCAGCAATTCTGTCAGTTTTAAAATGAATCCCCATGGAAATGGTGCTGGGCAGTGGGTTGCATGGCAACCCAATTACACGGCAGCTCCAGCTAGCTATTCGTATCCGTATCAAGCTGCAGTTCCGCCTCCAGCTGTGTGCCAACACGTCCCGCAACCCGTACCCGTCCAGCACTTCACGCAGCATTTCCCGCAACACGTTGCGCAACATGTACCGCAACATGCGCAATGTGTTCAGGTGAAATCAATAGATGAGCAAGAAACTAAAAATTTTATGGGAAAAAACAAACGACAACAAAACTGGGTTAACATTAACCAGCAATTGAAAACGCAAAATAAAACCATAAAAACTTTGACGCAAACGTGCAAGAGGATGCAGAACGAATTAAAAACAATGAAGAAGAAGGTAGCAGACCTGGAAAAAACTCACGAAAACGTATCTCTTATGGAAAGGAGATTTAAGAACCTGTTCCTTCAGCCAGGTCGTAGACCTTCAATTTAATCAAAATTGTTAATATTAAATATAAATAGGATATCCTGTAGCTTAGTTTTGTAATTAAGCATGCAATTCGTGTTGTCATAAATAGTTTAACTTTTTATAAAATAATATTAGCTTTAAATATTTATTAGGTATACAAAAAAAACGATGGATAAATAAAAATGAATATCTGCATATCAAATTAAATGTTTCGTTTTATATATTTAAATTAATTATAAAAACATACCTTTTAACACAAAACAAATAAAACTGTTTGACTAAATAAGAATAGATTTAAATGCAGGTTGATAATCTTATATATGATGTTATTCATATTTACTTAAAATATTTTAAGTCATTAGATCAAAGTTTAATATATTTCAATAAAAATTAAATTTAATTTTTACATTTTAAAGTTAGCCATGGATTTAAAAATAAAGCGAAATATATTTAATTAAATATCCTTTAAATATATTCAATTTAAATATAGTTCGCTTTGTTTTTGTTTAACACTCATAGTATATTCAAATCTATAAAACTTTATTGAAATATTATTAAATTTAATCAAGCAGTTTTATATGTTTTGTATTAAAAGTTATGTTTTTAGCTTTAATTAAAATATGTAAAACGAAACTATGAATTAAATACGCAGATATTAATTTTTAAGGTATATAAAAAAGTTTTACATAAAACTTCATTGCCATATATACATAAATGCAATTTAAATAAACATCCTGTTCAAGCATATAAGTTCTTTTGACACACAATTAGTTTCTTAGTCCAGAAATAATCGAAAATCGTCTTCTCGAATTCTATTTTTAGATTTTTACGCTCTCAACTTTGTGCGAGCGGAGAGAGCGGAAATTTATTCGCCACCAGCTGCATATTGCAAAACCAATGTATGGGCGTTACGCATCTGAGAGTTTATATTGGTCTTTGGTAGAACATATTTAAAAACCGAGTTCTTACCGATCCACTGCTAATACCAAGACTATCTACCAGAACACGTAAGTTTTGCCGATGTTTCGTCGAAGATCGTCAGAACGCAAGTGACTCATCTGGGGTCTTGCCTCTGTTTATATAGGCCCCGTTCAGTGTGCCCAGAGTGGTCGATGACGAGAATCCCGATCTCGATAACTCGTTATCGGGTCACGAATATATCAATGGTAGTATGCTATCGATATATTAGTGTGGCCAGTTTATCGATTTGGGCGCGCGTTTTGAAAGTGCGCGATTATTTGTGACGCTTGGTCGTCACATTATTAAATTCGGTCATCCACCAATTTTTGTTGATGAATAGGAGCTGGTCAACTACGTCTGTCTTAAGTAATGACCTGCCCTCGGAAATTATTTGGCCTGCCTTCGAAAACATCCTCTCAGACTCCGTTGAAGTCGCTGGCACATAGAAAGCCTTTTTTCCCAACTTCGCCAAAGGTGGCTGGTCACATTCATTGCTCTGTAGAACATATTTTTTGAAAATTTGAACAAATAAGAAGAAAAATCGCTACTTAAGCTAAGTACTCAGATCGAAAAACGAGTTTGCTAGCGTAAAAACTTTAATCTTTCCAGTGTGATTGCATTTTCGAGAGTCCATCAGAATTAAGAGAGCTACGGTCGACAGTACGACCAGATGGGTTCAGTTGACAAGCAGTTAAAAAAAAAGGTATTATCAACTACGTTGGCAAGACAAGTCTGCCGCTGTATAAAGAAATTATTAAACAATACAATTTTAATTTAACAGTTTTTTTTTTAATTTACTGATAATTATTTGTTAGGACTAAGTGCAGCTATAAACTTTATATTAAACTTTATATTAAGTTTATAGCTGCACTTAGTCCTAACAGGCGATTTTTCTAAGTTTTTTATTGTGTTTTTTCGTATATTTTTGACCTAAGAAACACTTTGCTCTGACAAAAGGCACCCCAAAAGATTAACACCCTCACAAGAAAACTCCTGCCATCGACTTTTACGGGTTTTTTCATTTTTCCCTCCATTTTGAAAAATATTCAGTGAGAAGCGCACGCCAAAAGATTACATTTTTTATTCTTTTCGCTAGTGTTCACCCAAAGTTCATTTCCGCAAACTGGTAACGCTATGCAATTTTCTGGAATTTTTTCGTCGATCTGAGGACCGAGGGTAAAAAAACCTTGACGAAAGTGTACACCAGCTCGCTCTCTCTCTCATGACTGGCGTACAGTATTCGTCGATTTGAGTACTAGGCTTTAAACTTTGGCAAGCCGAAGTTTTAATACCCTTGCAGTTATTACAAAACGACTACATTTCGATTTATCTGCCTATATTACTAAACGCGATGAAGCTATGTCGATTTTGCGCTGCATCTTGCCATTATTTAAATTAAATTATTTAAATATTACCAAATCCCAATGAACATACAAAATAATTTAAGACAACAAAGTTTAAAATTTTTTTGAATTTGTTTTCCGATTGTTCCTATGGGAGCTATATGATATAGTCGGCCGATCCGGCTCGTTCCGACATACATATATACTACCTGCATTAGAAAGACAACTGTTGGAAAAGTTTCAAGAAGAAAGCTTTAAAACTGAGGGCCTAGTTTGCGTAGAAACGGACGGATGGACAAGATAGCCTAATATCTTATTAATATTAAAATGTACTTGTCAAAATACTTATGCCACAACATGAAATTCACTTTAGTTTATAAATTTCTAAGTTCATATGATGTTGATTTTATTATTATACCCGTTACTCGTAGAGTAAAAGGGTATATTGTATTCGTGCAAAAGTATGTAACAGCTAGAAGGAAGCGTTTCCGACCCTATAAAGTATATATATTCTTGATCAGGGTCACTAGCCGAGTCGATATAGCCATGTCCGTCTGTCCGTCTGTCTGTCCGTCTGTCTGTCCGTCTGTCTGTCTGTCCGTATGAACGCTGAGATCTCGGAAACTATAAAAGCTAGAAGATTGGCATTTTGCATGCAGATTCTAGGAGTTCCTACGCAGCGCAAAATTGTTTCAAAAAGGTGCCACGCCCCCTTTAACGCCCACAATAGCTAATATACGATTTTAAAAATTTAAATATTTCGGAAAAGTAAAAATGCAGTTTTATTGTGTTTATCAATACCTATCGAAATGTAGCAGAAATTTTTCAAATCGGACCATTCGTTAAAAAGTTATGCGTGATCAAAGTTTCTATCTCCATCTCCCTCGCACTCCCTTTACCTGAGTAACGGGTATCTGATAGTCGGGGCACCCGACTATAGCGTTCTCTCTTGTTTTTAAGATTGTATTAGCACTAAGTAAAACCTAAAAAAAAAAATCAAGTTATATTAAACCATTATAAAGTTACATAAAACAAGAAAGGAAAGCTAACTTCGGGCGGAGCCGAAGTTGATATACCCTTGCAGAATACTCTGTAAATTATATTCTCCAAAATTATTCATATAATGCATACTCATAAAAAATCCCAACTTCCTAACTTTAAAAACACCAAAGTTATGGAATTTCCAATCGTTCAGTTATATGGCAGCTATAGGATATAGTCGGCCGATCCTTTTGAAATTTGGTGGGTCGGATTGATTGGCCAAATATAAAACCCATAGAAAATCCCAGCTTTCAGTTCGATAGCTTTAAAACTGAGAGACTAGTTTGCGTAGAAACAGACAGACGGACAGACAGACATGGCTATATCAACTCAGGAGGTGATCCTGATCAAGAATATATATACTTTATAGGGTCGGAGATGTCTCCTTCACTGCGTTGCACACTTTTGACCAAAATTATAATACCCTCTGCAAGGGTATAAAAATGCATCATTTGTTTTTCGTTAAAAAAATGATGCCGACTAGTGTACTTTATAAGGTCGGAAATGTCTCCTTCACTGCGTTGCAAACTTTTGACTGAAATTATAACACCCTCTGCAAGGGTATACAAATGGGTAACTCCGAAATTACTGTGAATAAGAGAGTTAGCCAAGGAAGCTGCCTCAGTCCTTTTTAATTCGTACACTGCTGATTTGCATACCATAAACGATCATCAAAGCACCTTATTTCAAGACGCGAACGATTTCTTCCTCATCACCTTTGACAAAGATTTTACGATTACAAGAAAGTAAATGTTTTTAGGGAAATGTACCATTCTATTAATTTAACTTTTAATCCTCTCAAATCGAATTTTCATGATTCGTAATGCAACCTCAGGCTTCCATCCAGTTACATGGATTCTGCGATGCTAGCATAGCGGCTTATAAAGCGTGTTTATACTTGCGGTCGGAGGTCAATGGAGAAACAAAGGTCCATTTGCTCTGCGCCAAGTCGAGAGTGGCCCCTTTAAAGGCTTTGACATTTCCAAGATTGGAGTTGTCGGCAGCGCTTTTATTGGCGGAGCTTATCGTAAGCGTCAAGGAAACCACCGATTTCGAATGCGACTTTTATTGCTGATCAGACTCGTCTATCGTACTGGCGTGGATTCGGCAGCCTCCGAGGGATTTCAACGTATTTGTATCCAATAGAATCGCGAAAATTCAGGAGATGACAAAGGGCATGACTTGGCACCATGTTCCAACAAGCTTAAATCCGGCGGATGTCGTATCGCGAGACTGTACCCCGAGAGAATTGCTGGAGCACTCCCTGTGGGCTAACGGGCCTCCATTCCTGCTGCAAAGCTCGTCAAAATGGCCTTCTCTTCCAAATGCAGTTAACGATTTTTCAGAACGTCGTTCCGCAGCGCTAGTTGTAACTGTTTGCACTGACATTTCGATCAACTGCAAATTCCTTAACTCTTTTCATAAGTTGCAGCGTGGATTTGCGTACATTTATCGGTTCATTTCGAATTGCAGAGCAAAAAAAAAGGTGAAGACCTTCAAGGAACAGTGTTACCGTTGAGGAGCTCAATTTGGGCACCGTACTTCTCCTGAGGAGCATCCAACAGGTTCACTTAGCCAAGGAGTATGGATGTTTTAGCCAGGACAGGCCGTGTTCACAGAAGAGCAAGCTGATTTCGCTGAGACCAATAATCGCCTCCGATGGATTACTTCGCGTTGGTGGAAGACTTCAGAATGCAAGCCTGGACTACGATACTCAGCATCCGATATTGTTACCCAAAATTCATCCAGTTACCAAGGCAATCATCGTATATTTTCATAGAAAATACTTGCACGCAGGATCGCAAGCGTTACTTGCCACATTAAGGCAAAGGTATTGGCCAATTGGAGGACGAAAGTTCGTGTCTACCGTCATCAACAAATGCGTTAGATGTTTTCGGATGAAGCCTGTCACTTGGGAGCACGTTATGGGCAGCCTGCCAGCAAATCGAGTTCAGCCTAACCCAGCATTTCATACCACGGGATTGGATTATTGTGGACCATTTTTATACCCTTGCAGAGGGTATTATAATTTTGGTCAAAAGTGTGCAACGCAGTGAAGGAGACATCTCCGACCCTATAAAGTATATATATTCTTGATCAGGATCACCTCCTGAGTTGATATAGCCATGTCCGTCTGTCCGTCTGTCCGTCTGTCCGTCTGTCTGTCCGTCTGTCTGTCCGTCTGTCTGTCCGTCTGTCCGTCTGTCTGTTTCTACGCAAACTAGTCTCTCAGTTTTAAAGCTATCGAATTGAAACTTTGCACACACCCTTCTTTCCTTTGCACGCAGTATATAAGTCGGAACGGCCGGGATCGGCCGACTATATCCTATAGCTGCCATATAACTGAACGATCGGAAATGCCATAACTTTGGTGTTTATAAAGTTAGGAAGTTGGGATTTTCTATGGGTTTTATATTTGGCCAATCAATCCGACTTGCCAAATTTTATAAGGATCGGCCGACTATATCCTATAGCTACCATATAACTGATTGATCGGAAATGCCATAACTTTGGTGTTTGTAAGGTTAGGAAGTTGGATTTTTTTATGAATTTTATATTTGGCCAATTTATCCGACCTACCAAATTTCATAAGTATCGGGCGACTATATCCTATAGCCGCTATATAACTGACTAGCTGTACCCGGCGCGACTTCGTTCGCTTAAAATTAGATTTCAGTTCGGTTGTCAAGACTTTCCCATTTCCACACCACCCCTGAGGTAGAGAAATTGGCGCGTTTTTTTAATGTGGTATCTCCAATTAGACCTATTCCACTGAAACTTTCTAGGTTTAATAATGTTAATTAATATGATTACTTTAAAACCTCTGTGTAAACAACATTTTTAGAAGATCCTTCAGGAGCGAGAATAATAAGGCTACTGCCACAGCTAACTCTAGAGCATGCGACATAAAATTGTCCATGAGAGAAGCAATCTTCTCTAAGATCTAGTCCAGCCAGCTTCAAAGTCTGCCCCTGCGATTTTTTTATAGTTATTGCAAAGCAAACTTTTAGAGGGAATTGTAGCCTTTTAAACTGAAACGGCAGACTGGATGGTATTAATGGGATCCTGGGTATAAACACTGTTTCCCCCTTCGCGCACCCCGTAAATACTGTTGCTTCGATTACATTCTTATGAAGACCTTTTATCTGCAATCGTGTCCCATTGCATAACTTTGGGGGACTTAAATTTCGCAATAACATTACGGGTGCTCCAATCCTAAGAGACAGATTATGCTGAGGAATTCCTGGAGGATTCAAAGAATTTAAAAATTCAACAGGGTAATGAACAGCATTATCAGCATCAGGAACAGAGTCGACCGATTTATAGGAGACTTCTAAACCAAATAAATCAAATGAGTTTAGCAATAAATTATTAATAGTGGTTGCTCTTTCATTTTTCGTTGTCAAAATGGCGCGCTCAGATAGCCAATCTAAGCTTTTACATGATATGTTGGAAATGTCAGGAAATATTTTGGATGTAAGGTCTTGAACGTTTTTGACTACATTTCCTAAGCGTGATGTTATAACTATTTTTCCATCAACTGTTGGATTGGCCTCATTCCCAATTTTTAAAAGAGTTTCGGCAAAAATTTGAGGTGTTTCTAAATTAACTAAATCCAAAGGAAGTTTAAATGTAGAATGAGCAGTTCGACCTCCATTGAGCAGGGTAGCAGCTATACCGAAAGATGCTACAGCTAGGGCTTCGAACTTTTGCCAACAATAAGTTTGTCAAGAAGGTTTTACCTGTCCCTCCAGGTGCATCCAAAAAAAATATTTCACCCATCTCAGCCCCAACGCTTTGTAAAATTGTACGTTCGCTTAATATTAGTTTGGAGTTAGGAAATTGGGTTGTCAGGACTTTCTTATTTCTTATTTGCGCGTTTTTTGAAAACCTTTGTGTAAACAACCTTTGTAGAAGATCCTTCAAGAGAGAGAATCAGAAGGATACTGGCAGAGCTATATAATAAATGAAAGTGAACCAAGTAAAAGTCGTGAGCTTGTATACTTTTTATCAGTTACAATGTTATCAATGCAATTTTAATTTGCGCACAAATATGTATACTTGTTTGTAAATTAGAATTTGTTGTTTTCAAATTTCTTGTTTTGAATGAAACGAAAACCTTTGTACACACAGTAAAAGATTGGCATCCAATACAAAAACAGCAAAGTAACGTTTTATTTTTAGATTCCACATTTGATGGATAAACGGGTATAATAAATCATTTTATTTGTATTTAACCACATTATCTACTTTCGAATAGAAACATACACACACATTGTATGTATGTACATGTATTGTACATATAAGCAAATCAAAACATATCCAAATATACATATGTACATACGTATTTGGTCAAATGTTCGAATCTTAAGATAAATATTTAACTTGGAAACATTTTGGCTTTGCTTACAGAATTTGTAGTAATTTTCTATTTTCTTCCATGGTGGAAATTAAATAAGGCTCTTACTTCTGCTACAAAATGAAAAATAAAACCTAAGCATTTGATCCACAGATCTGACTATTGATCGAAAATCATATTGATCGGAGCAGCAGTTTAAGTTTTTAAAATCCAAAACAAATTTAACTTAAATTGCCTCTTTCCCCTCCCCTTTCCCAGCAGCACTACCCCTCCCCTTCATCAGTTTTCTTGGCTGTTGCTCTCTCGGCCGTCGCTCTCTTGGCATCCGCTCTCTGGGTTTTGCACTCTCGACAGGCTCCCGCAAAATGCAACGCAATAACTTAGAAAATCTAAATAAATTCGTTAAAAATACTTAAAAAATGTTAAAAACTTAAAAAATTAAACTTAAGCATTTGGGCCATAGAATAACTATTTAGCGAAAAATCATCTTGATCGGAGCAGCGGTTTAGATTTTTTAAATCGAAAAGTTAATTTTAAATGTAGCTCCCAAATTATGGGGGATATTCAAATTTTTTTTAGATTTCTAATTAGGCCCTTTGAAAACCTAAAATTCGGAAAAAACCAAATATCGAAATTCCAACCACTTTAGAAGTTAAGCTTAAATACATCAACTTTTTTTTGCTCAGAATAATGGATGTTGGAGCTGTTTGGGGCCACTGGGGGGACATATCGGATCTTAGTGGGCGCCCACGCCCCCAATGGAATACTGTGAAAAAATTTGGCTGCTCTTGCTCTTACGGTTTGGGCTGTGGCCGTATCCCCTTAAAAATCGGTCTTTCATTTTATAATCTTTAGGGATTGATCGGAAATGCCATAACTTTGGTGTTTGATAAGTTAGGAAGTTGGGATTTCCTATGGGTTTTATTTTTGGCCAATTAATCCGACCTACCAAATTTCATATGGATCGGCCGACTATATTCTATAGCTGCCATATAACTAAACGATTGGAAATGCCATAGCTTTGGTGTTTTTAAAGTTAGGAAGTTGGGATTTTTATGAGTGTTAAGAATGCATCATATGAATAATTTTGGAGAATATAATTTACAGAATATTCTGCAAGGGTATTTCAACTTCGGCTCCGCCCGAAGTTAGCTTTCCTTTCTTGTTTTATAATAAGGCAGAGGCCCGCAACAAGGCGCCTCACAAGTTCTACATCGCCGTCTTTGCCTGCTTCTCTACGAAGGCCACGCATTTGGAAGTCGTCCAGGATCTCACAACGGATTCTTTCATCGCAGCGTTGAGAAGATTCACCAGCCTGAGAGGCACTCCGCGCACTATTTGGAGTGACAATGCGACGAATTTTGTCGGCGCTAAGAGCGAGCTAACCGAGCTGAAGAATCTATTTCTGAGCGAACCCCACACGGCTGCGATAGCTTCCTCCTGCTTAGTTGATGGGATTGATTGGATTTCGGTGGTTTATGGGAGGCGGCTGAGATTTCTGAGATTTCTGCCATCCTTAACTCCCGTCCACTCTGTCCAATTTTAGAAAACGCTGAAAGTCTTGAGGTGCTAACGCCGGCCCATTTCCTGAAAGGCTCCAGCTACACAAGGTTTCCTGAGCCTGATATCAAGCATCTCCGAGAAGGCCGCCTCAGCAGATGGCAAAAGGTGACACAGATGCAGCAGCAACTCTGGAAGCGGTGGAGCAGCGAGTATTTATCCTTGCTCCAAGAAAGGAGTAAGTGCCGCGTCGAAACATCCAACATCAATATCGGAAGCATCGTGTTGCTGAAGGAGGACAACCTTCCACCCTTGAAATGGCAGCTGGGGTGCATCCAAGGAGTCGTTCCAGGCGAGGACGGCGTCGTCAGAGTAGCTATGGTCCGTACAGCTACGGGTCTAGTCAAGAGAGCCGTCGCCAAGTTAGCCGTTCTGCCCATCGATTCCCATTTAGTTGGAGCCCTACTTCCTCCAACGGGGGAGTATGTTCGGAGCAGCCCGCCAGGGCCTAGTCTAGTGCGCATAGGTGTATGGCTGAACCTGCAGCGCTCTTGCGCTCTCCTCTTTATATTTGCCTTCTCTCGCTAAGCTGTCGCGCTACCTATTCAGCGACTACATTTGTAAAACCCGAATTAAAATATGAAGGCAGGCTTTCGGCTGCAGCAGTGCAGATTCGACTGGCAGAATAAACACGACGCGTACATAAACTGATAAAATTAAAAGCGTTATTATTACATAACTTAAGGGTGGCATTTTTGTTGTCTTCTCCCAAACAGTTAAAATAATCCCAAAAAAATTTAGCAGAATTGTTAATATTAAACAAAATTACCATACCCTCTGAAATGATGTATTTCAAAAACTTCGATATTTTTGCAAACGTTTGTTTATTTTTAAAAATTGTGGTCAAACTAGCAAGAAAGTACAAATTTTAAGTTGATCCCAAACAAAAATGTGCAGAATTGTTAATATTAAACAAAATTTGAATTCCCTTTTAAATGATGTATTTCAAAAACGTTTGTTTATCTTATGCCGTTTTCAAAAGGTCTGGCAACACCATCTCGCTAATAGTGCGGTCTCGCTCTTCAGAGAGAATGAGCACTTTGGATTCTAGGAATAGGTGGCCTTCTAGGAATTATGGAATCAGCTTCGATACCCGCCAAATTCAATAATTCAAATAATTATCTATATATATAAAACTGTTCATTGAAAACTAAGAATCAACGCACAGCCTAAACTAATTAAATGACCCTATTAAAATTTTATACCATTCAATTCTTATAACACTAAACTGATTTGCTAAGATTTATTTTGGCCACAAACATGGCCCCATTTTCTTTCAGTTGCAAAAAACCCCCAATTTCTATAAAAAATTCTGGACGCTAAACGCGTTAATCAATCGATGCGATTTTTGCCCAAAATTTAGTCCTCTACATAATGAAGATTCTATTTAATTTAATATTGGATATTTTAATGTTTACTATTTTTTATCGATTTTTGAAAATCTAAGAATCTTCCTCATTTTTTCCAAACGGCAAAAAAACACTGATCTAAGTCAATTAGCAAAATGAAAATTTATCGAGGGAATCCTGATCCTTTAAGGATTCATATGGTGGTTTTACTGAAGTTCTAGGTCAATTCTAAAAAAAGTTACATTAGCCTAAAGTAGGAATAATAATTCCAACAAATTATACACAAGCATTGAACACCGAATGCATTCTCTCGCACTGTCTCACTATCTCTCTCTCTCTGACTCTGTGTAGTACAATAATTGTGCGGCGGCTGATCTTGATTTCTTTTTAAAACTTAAAATTAAAAACTTAAAATTAAACTAAACTTAACAATAAATTATCACTAAATTAAAATTAAATTAAATTAAGCCTAAAGTAGGAATAATAATTCCAACAAATTATACACAAGCATTGAACACCGAATGCATTCTCTCGCACTGTCTCACTATCTCTCTCTCTCTGACTCTGTGTAGTACAATAATTGTGCGGCGGCTGATCTTGATTTCTTTTTAAAACTTAAAATTAAAAACTTAAAACTAAATTAAACTTAACAATAAATTAACAATAAATTAAAATTAAATTATACCAGCAACACACACGAATAAACCCCGTCAAAGCGTTCAAGCCGTTGGGCTTTGGAAAAGGGCAGGGGGGCAGTCATCCCTAAAGATTATAAAATGAAAGACCGATTTTTAAGGGGATACGGCCACAGCCCAAACCGTAAGAGCAAGAGCAGCCAAATTTTTTCACAGTATTCCATTGGGGGCGTGGGCGCCCACTAAGATCCGATATGTCCCCCCAGTGGCCCCAAACAGCTCCAACATCCATTATTCTGAGCAAAAAAAGTTTATGTATTTAAGCTTAACTTCTAAAGTGGTTGGAATTTCGATATTTGGTTTTTTCCGAATTTTAGGTTTTCAAAGGGCCTAATTAGAAATTTAAAAAAATTTCGATATCCCCCATAATTTGGGAGCTACATTTAAAATTAACTTTTCGATTTAAAAAATCTAAACCGCTGCTCCGATCAAGATGATTTTTCGCTAAATAGTTATTCTATGGCCCAAATGCTTAAGTTTAATTTTTTAAGTTTTTAACATTTTTTTAAGTATTTTTAACGAATTTATTTAGATTTTCTAAGTTATTGCGTTGCATTTTGCGGGAGCCTGTCGAGAGAGCAAAACCCAGAGAGCGGATGCCAAGAGAGCGACGGCCGAGAGAGCAACAGCCAAGAAAACTGATGAAGGGGAGGGGTAGTGCTGCTGGGAAAGGGGAGGGGAAAGAGGCAATTTAAGTTAAATTTGTTTTGGATTTTAAAAACTTAAACTGCTGCTCCGATCAATATGATTTTCGATCAATAGTCAGTCCTGTGGATCAAATGCTTAGGTTTTATTTTTCATTTTGTAGCAGAAGTAAGAGCCTTATTTAATTTCCACCATAGAAGAAAATAGAAAATTACTACAAATTCTGTAAGCAAAGCCAAAATGTTTCCAAGTTAAATATTTATCTTAAGATTCGAACATTTGACCAAATACGTATGTACATATGTATATTTGGATATGTTTTGATTTGCTTATATGTACAATACATGTACATACATACAATGTGTGTGTATGTTTCTATTCGAAAGTAGATAATGTGCTTAAGGGGTTATCCGGGTCTTGGAGCACGAAAAAAAGCCTATTTTCGTGAATTTTTTTAAAAGATCTTACGACAATTTCACTTATTTCGTTTATTGTACATTAATGTTTATGGTTTGACCAACATGTGTAAAAATTTGAACCAAAAATTTTTAAAATTGAGCAGTTGAGGCAGGCTAGAACTTGACCTCTTAAAAAATTGTGTCCTTGCGGTAGGCAAAATATCTCCGTCAATTTTTATCTGAAATCAAAAAACCAAAACTATTCTGATAGTGTATGTGTCTCGCTTGTCCTCTACAAGCCATTTTTTTTTTAAATTAAAAATTTCATTTTTTGTAGCGTTTTTCATAAAAAGTGTCTTTTTTTACGTTAATTTTGGCCATATTTTGGCTTATAAAATGAGTTGTAATTAAAAATTAAAAAAATCCCTCCGTTAAGGACAAGAGAATTATGTCTAAAAGACGTTTGAGAAATCGTGACTACCGACTTCAAAAAAGTGGTTTTGAGAAAAACGCGTTTAAAGTGCCGCATCTGCCCGACGCCAGAGCCCGAATTGCCCGTTGTGAAGTTTGACGCGCTGGGCTTTAAATTTCTCCCATTCCTACATTTTTGCTTCGATCGACTTGAAATTTTCAGACAACATTTCTGAAACTTTGTACTATTATATAAAAAAGTTTGAAAAAAATGAATTTTTTGAAGTGTCAAGACCCGGATAACCCCTTAAATACAAATAAAATGATTTATTATACCCGTTTATCCATCAAATGTGGAATCTGAAAATAATACGTTACTTTGCTGTTTTTGTATTGGATGCCAATCTTTTACTGTGTGTACAAAGGTTTTTGTTTCATTCAAAACAAGAAATTTGAAAACAACAAATTCCAATTTACAAAACAAGTATACATATTTGTGCGCAAATTAAAATTGCATTGATAACATTGTAACTGATAAAAAGTATACAAGCTCACGACTTTTACTTGGTTCACTTTCATTTATTATATAGCTCTGCCAGTATCCTTCTGATTCTCTCTCTTGAAGGATCTTCTACAAAGGTTGTTTACACAAAGGTTTTCAAAAAACGCGCAAATAAGAAATAAGAAAGTCCTGACAACCCAATTTCCTAACTCCAAACTAATATTAAGCGAACGAGCAAAAAGTCGTATACAGTACAATTTTACAAAGCGTTGGGGCTGAGATGGGTGAAATATTTTTTTTGGATGCACCTGGAGGGACATGTAAAACCTTCTTGAAAAACTTATTGTTGGCAAAAGTTCGAAGTTCAAAAAAAATAGCCCTAGCTGTTGCATCTTCCGGTATATCTGCTACCCTGCTCAATGGAGGTCGAACTGCTCATTCTACATTTAAACTTCCTTTGGATTTAGTTAATTTAGAAACACCTCAAATTTTTGCCGAAACTGTTTTAAAAATTGGGAATGGGGCCAATCCAACAGTTGATGGAAAAATAGTTATAACATCACGCTTAGGAAATGTAGTCAAAAACGTTCAAGACCTTACATCCAAAATATTTCCTGACATTTCCAACATATCATGTAAAAGCTTAGATTGGCTATCTGAGCGCGCCATTTTGACAACGAACAAGAGAGAACGCTATAGTCGGGTGCCCCGACTATCAGATACCCGTTACTCAGGTAAAGGGAGTGCGAGGGAGATGGAGATAAAAACTTTGATCACGCACAACCTTTTAACGAATGGTCCGATTTGAAAAATTTCTTCTACATTTCGATAGGTATTGATAAACACAATAAAACTGCATTTTTACTTTTCCGAAATATTTAAATTTTTAAAATCGTATATAAGCGATTGTGGGCGTTAAAGGGGGCGTGGCACCTTTTTTGAAACAAACTTGCGCTGCGTAGGAACTCCTAGAATCTGCATGCAAAATGCCAATCTTCTAGCTTTTATAGTTTCCGAGATCTCAGCGTTCATACGGACAGACAGACAGACGGACAGACAGACGGACAGACGGACATGGCTATATCGACTCGGCTAGTGACCCTGATCAAGAATATATATACTTTATAGGGTCGGAAACGCTTCCTTCTAGCTGTTACATACTTTTGCACGAATACAATATACCCTTTTACTCTACGAGTAACGGGTATAAAAATGAAAGAGCAACCACTATTAATAATTTATTGCTAAACTCATTTGATGGTTTAGAAGTCTCCTATAAATCGGTCGACTCTGTTCCTGATGCTGATAATTCTTTGAATCCTCCAGGAATTCTTCTGCATAATCTGTCTCTTAGGATTGGAGCACCCGTAATGTTATTGCGAAATTCAAGTCCCCCAAAGTTATGCAATGGGACACGATTGCAGATAAAAAGGTCTTCATAAGAATGTAATCGAAGCAACAGTATTTACGGGGTGCGCGAAGGGGGAAACAGTGTTTATACCCAGGATCCCATTAATACCATCCAGTCTGCCTTTTCAGTTTAAAAGGCTACAATTCCCTCTAAAAGTTTGCTTTGCAATAACTATAAAAAAATCGCAGGGGCAGACTTTGAAGCTGGCTGGACTAGATCTTAGAGAAGATTGCTTCTCTCATGGACAATTTTATGTCGCATGCTCTAGAGTTAGCTCTGCCAGTAGCCTTATTATTCTCGCTCCTGAAGGATCTTCCAAAAATGTTGTTTACACAGAGGTTTTAAAGTAATCATATTAATTAACATTATTAAACCTAGAAAGTTTCAGTGGAATAGGTCTAGATCTTAGAGAAGATTGCTTCTCTCATGGACAATTTTATGTCGCATGCTCTAGAGTTAGCCTTATTATTCTCGCTCCTGAAGGATCTTCTAAAAATGTTGTTTACACAGAGGTTTTAAAGTAATCATATTAATTAACATTATTAAACCTAGAAAGATTCAGTGGAATAGGTCTAATTGGAGATACCACATTAAAAAAACGCGCCAATTTCTCTACCTCAGGGGTGGTGTGGAAATGGGAAAGTCTTGACAACCGAACTGAAATCTAATTTTAAGCGAACGAAGTCGCGCCGGGTACAGCTAGTCTAAATATATAAAACTGTTCATTGAAAACTAAGAATCAACGCACAGCCTAAACTAATTAAGTGACCCTATTAAAATTTTTTACCATGCAATTCTTATAACAATTCAGTGGCAAAAAACCCCCAATTTCTATAAAAAATTCTGGACGCTAAACGCGTTAATCAATCGATGCGATTTTTGGCCAAAATTTAGTCCTCTACATAATGAAGATTCTATTTAATTTAATATTGGATATTTAAATGTTTACTATTTTTTATCGATTTTTGAAAATCTAAGAATCTTCCTCATTTTTTCCAAACGGCAAAAAAACACTGATCTAAGTCAATTAGCAATATGAAAATTTATCGAGAGAATCCTGATACTTTAAGGATTCATATGGTGGTTTTACTGAAGCTCTAGGTCAATTCTAAAAAAAGTTACATTAGCCTAAAGTAGGAATAATAATTCCAACAAATTATACACAAGCATTGAACACCGAATGCATTCTCTCGCACTGTCTCACTCTCTCTCTCTCTGACTCTGTGTAGTACAATAATTGTGCGGCGGCTGATCTTGATTTCTTTTTATACCCTTGCAGAGGGTATTATAATTTTGGTCAAAAGTGTGCAACGCAGTGAAGGAGACATCTCCGACCCTATAAAGTATATATATTCTTGATCAGGATCACCTCCTGAGTTGATATAGCCATGTCCGTCTGTCCGTCTGTCCGTCTGTCTGTTTCTACGCAAACTAGTCTCTCAGTTTTAAAGCTATCGAATTGAAACTTTGCACACACCCTTCTTTCCTTTGCACGCAGTATATAAGTCGGAACGGCCGAGATCGGCCGACTATATCCTATAGCTGCCATATAACTGATTGTTCGGAAATGCCATAACTTTGGTGTTTGTAAAGTTAGGAAGTTGGGATTTTATATGGGTGTTATATTTGGCTAATTAATCCCACCTACCGAATTTCATAAGGATCGGCCGACTATATCCTATAGCTGCCATATAACTGATTGATCGGAAATGCCATAACTTTGGTGTTTGTAAAGTTAGGAAGCTGGGATTTTCTATGGGTTTTATATTTGGCCAATCAATCCGACCTACCAAATATCATAAGGATCGGCCGACTATATCCTATAGCCGCCATATATCTGATTGATCGGAAATGCCATGACTTTGGTGTTTGTTAAGTTAGGAAGTTGGTATTTTCTATGAGTTTTATTTTTGGCCAATCAATCCGACCTATCAAATTTCATAAGGATCGGCCGACTATATCCTATAGCTGCCATATAACTGAACGATTGGAAATGCCATAACTTTGGTGTTTTTAAAGTTATGAAGTTGGGATTTTTTATGAGTATTAAGAATGCATCATATGAATAATTTTGGAGAATATAATGTACATAATATTCTGCAAGGGTATATCAACTTCGGCTCCGCCCGAAGTTAGCTTTCCTTTCTTGTTAAAACTTAAAATTAAAAACTTAAAACTAAACTAAACTTAACAATAAATTAACACTAAATTAAAATTAAATTAAATT
This sequence comes from Drosophila carrolli, assembly GCA_018152295.1. Taxonomy (NCBI): domain Eukaryota; kingdom Metazoa; phylum Arthropoda; class Insecta; order Diptera; family Drosophilidae; genus Drosophila; species Drosophila carrolli. The sequence continues at coordinate 26,255,878 of JAECXJ010000002.1, read as the reverse complement.
AAGCCTAAAATAGGAATAATAATTCCAACAAATTATACACAAGCATTGAACACCGAATGCATTCTCTCGCACTGTCTCACTCTCTCTCTCTCTGACTCTGTGTAGTACAATAATTGTGCGGCGGCTGATCTTGATTTCTTTTTAAAACTTAAAATTAAAAACTTAAAACTAAATTAAACTTAACAATAAATTAACAATAAATTAAAATTAAATTATACCAGCAACACACACGAATAAACCCCGTCAAAGCGTTCAAGCCGTTGGGCTTTGGAAAAGGGCAGGGGGGCAGTCATCCCTAAAGATTATAAAATGAAAGACCGATTTTTAAGGGGATACGGCCACAGCCCAAACCGTAAGAGCAAGAGCAGCCAAATTTTTCACAGTATTCCATTGGGGGCGTGGGCGCCCACTAAGATCCGATATGTCCCCCCAGTGGCCCCAAACAGCTCCAACATCCATTATTCTGAGCAAAAAAAGTTGATGTATTTAAGCTTAACTTCTAAAGTGGTTGGAATTTCGATATTTGGTTTTTTCCGAATTTTAGGTTTTCAAAGGGCCTAATTAGAAATCTAAAAAAAATTTGAATATCCCCCATAATTTGGGAGCTACATTTAAAATTAACTTTTCGATTTAAAAAATCTAAACCGCTGCTCCGATCAAGATGATTTTTCGCAAAATAGTTATTCTATGGCCCAAATGCTTAAGTTTAATTTTTTAAGTTTTTAACATTTTTTAAGTATTTTTAACGAATTTATTTAGATTTTCTAAGTTATTGCGTTGCATTTTGCGGGAGCCTGTCGAGAGAGCAAAACCCAGAGAGCGGATGCCAAGAGAGCGACGGCCGAGAGAGCAACAGCCAAGAAAACTGATGAAGGGGAGGGGTAGTGCTGCTGGGAAAGGGGGAGGGGAAAGAGGCAATTTAAGTTAAATTTGTTTTGGATTTTAAAAACTTAAACTGCTGCTCCGATCAATATGATTTTCGATCAATAGTCAGTTCTGTGGATCAAATGCTTAGGTTTTATTTTTCATTTTGTAGCAGAAGTAAGAGCCTTATTTAATTTCCACCATGGAAGAAAATAGAAAATTACTACAAATTCTGTAAGCAAAGCCAAAATGTTTCCAAGTTAAATATTTATCTTAAGATTCGAACATTTGACCAAATACGTATGTACATATGTATATTTGGATATGTTTTGATTTGCTTATATGTACAATACATGTACATACATACAATGTGTGTGTATGTTTCTATTCGAAAGTAGATAATGTGGTTAAATACAAATAAAATGATTTATTATACCCGTTTATCCATCAAATGTGGAATCTAAAAATAAAACGTTACTTTGCTGTTTTTGTATTGGATGCCAATCTTTTACTGTGTGTACAAAGGTTTTCGTTTCATTCAAAACAAGAAATTTGAAAACAACAAATTCTAATTTACAAACAAGTATACATATTTGTGCGCAAATTAAAATTGCATTGATAACATTGTAACTGATAAAAAGTATACAAGCTCACGACTTTTACTTGGTTCACTTTCATTTATTATATAGCTCTGCCAGTATCCTTCTGATTCTCTCTCTTGAAGGATCTTCTACAAAGGTTGTTTACACAAAGGTTTTCAAAAAACGCGCAAATAAGAAATAAGAAAGTCCTGACAACCCAATCTCCTAACTCCAAACTAATATTAAGCGAACGTACAATTTTACAAAGCGTTGGGGCTGAGATGGGTGAAATATTTTTTTGGATGCACCTGGAGGGACAGGTAAAACCTTCTTGACAAACTTATTGTTGGCAAAAGTTCGAAGTAAAAAAAAATAGCCCTAGCTGTAGCATCTTTCGGTATAGCTGCTACCCTGCTCAATGGAGGTCGAACTGCTCATTCTACATTTAAACTTCCTTTGGATTTAGTTAATTTAGAAACACCTCAAATTTTTGCCGAAACTCTTTTAAAAATTGGGAATGAGGCCAATCCAACAGTTGATGGAAAAATAGTTATAACATCACGCTTAGGAAATGTAGTCAAAAACGTTCAAGACCTTACATCCAAAATATTTCCTGACATTTCCAACATATCATGTAAAAGCTTAGATTGGCTATCTGAGCGCGCCATTTTGACAACGAAAAATGAAAGAGCAACCACTACTAATAATTTATTGCTAAACTCATTTGATTTATTTGGTTTAGAAGTCTCCTATAAATCGGTCGACTCTGTTCCTGATGCTGATAATGCTGTTCATTACCCTGTTGAATTTTTAAATTCTTTGAATCCTCCAGGAATTCCTCAGCATAATCTGTCTCTTAGGATTGGAGCACCCGTAATGTTATTGCGAAATTTAAGTCCCCCAAAGTTATGCAATGGGACACGATTGCAGATAAAAGGTCTTCATAAGAATGTAATCGAAGCAACAGTATTTACGGGGTGCGCGAAGGGGGAAACAGTGTTTATACCCAGGATCCCATTAATACCATCCAGTCTGCCGTTTCAGTTTAAAAGGCTACAATTCCCTCTAAAAGTTTGCTTTGCAATAACTATAAAAAAATCGCAGGGGCAGACTTTGAAGCTGGCTGGACTAGATCTTAGAGAAGATTGCTTCTCTCATGGACAATTTTATGTCGCATGCTCTAGAGTTAGCTGTGGCAGTAGCCTTATTATTCTCGCTCCTGAAGGATCTTCTAAAAATGTTGTTTACACAGAGGTTTTAAAGTAATCATATTAATTAACATTATTAAACCTAGAAAGTTTCAGTGGAATAGGTCTAATTGGAGATACCACATTAAAAAAACGCGCCAATTTCTCTACCTCAGGGGTGGTGTGGAAATGGGAAAGTCTTGACAACCGAACTGAAATCTAATTTTAAGCGAACGAAGTCGCGCCGGGTACAGCTAGTCTAAATATATATAACTGTTCATTGAAAACTAAGAATCAACGCACAGCTAAACTAATTAAGTGACCCTATTAAAATTTTTTACCATTCAATTCTTATAACACTAAACTGATTTGCTAAGATTTATTTTGGTCACAAACATGGCCCCATTTTCTTTCAGTGGCAAAAAACCCCCAATTTCTATAAAAAAAATTCTGGACGCTAAACGCGTTAATCAATCGATGCGATTTTTGGCCAAAATTTAGTCCTCTACATAATAAAGATTCTATTTAATTTAATATTGGATATTTTAATGTTTACTATTTTTTATCGATTTTTGAAAATCTAAGAATCTTCCTCATTTTTTCCAAACGGCAAAAAAACTATGATCTAAGTCAATTAGCAATATGAAAATTTATCGAGGGAATCCTGATACTTTAAGGATTCATATGGTGGTTTTACTGAAGCTCTAGGTCAATTCTAAAAAAAGTTACATTAGCCTAAAGTAGGAATAATAATTCCAACAAATTATACACAAGCATTGAACACCGAATGCATTATCTCGCACTGTCTCACTCTCTCTCTCTGACTCTGTGTAGTACAATAATTGCGGCGGCTGATCTTGATTTCTTTTTAAAACTTAAAATTAAAAACTTAAAACTAAATTAAACTTAACAATAAATTAACAATAAATTAAAATTAAATTATACCAGCAACACACACGAATAAACCCCGTCAAAGCGTTCAAGCCGTTGGGCTTTGTGAAAAGGGCAGGGGGGCAGTCATCTATATATAAAACTGATAATTTCTGTAAACAAAATCTGGACGATAAGCGCGTTAATCAATCGATGCGATGTTTGGCCAAAATTTAGTCCTCTACATAATAAAGATTCTATTTAATTTAATATTGGATATTCTAATGTTTACTATATTTATTGATCTTAGAAAATCATCATAAAATATTCCCCATTTCTCCCATCGGCAAATTGTGTCTGACTTTGATTTCTTCTTAAGACTTAAAATTAAAAATTTAAGACTAAATTAAACTTAACAATAAAACGAGGACGGAAGCTAACTTCGGCAAGCCGAAGTTTTAATACCCTTGCAGACTTAGCCGCAATTGCTAAAATTGAAAAAGTAGCGAAAAGAATAACAAATGTGTAAAATAATAAACCCGAAGTCTTCTTAATAAAAAACATCAAATTTTGACCGATTTCACCCTATTGTTCCAATGGGAGCTATAGGATATACAAGTCCGATCAGCACGAGCTTTTACCTTGATGAAGGAATGCATAAAAAAATACGATTTGAAAAAATTTATGGTAATAGCTTTTACACTGCGCGAAATATGCTGAAAAACATCAAATTTGGACCGATTTTACCCTATTGTTCCTATGGGAGCTATAGGATATAGACGTCCGATCGGCACGCGCTTTTACCCTGATCAAGGTATGCATAAAAAAATACGATTTGGAAAGATTCATGTCAATAGCTTTTACACTGCGCGAAATATCATCAATTCTTGCTAGATATACCCGATTGTTCCCATGGGAGCTATAGGATATAGACGTCCGATCGGCACGCGCTTTTATCCTAATAAAGGTATGCATAAAAAATTACGATTTGAAAAGATTCATGTCAATAGCTCTTACACTGCGCGAAATATCATCAATTCTTGCAAGATATATCCGATTGTTCCTATGGTAGCTATAGGATATAGACGTCCGATCGGGGCGATTTTCAAACTTGATCTGCGTACACATGTTTTAGGACGAGGGTGAAAGTTTCAGATCGCTAGCTTTTAAACTGAGCTCGCAAAGGGTATTGAAACAGACGGACAGACGGACAGACGGACATGGCTATATCGACTCCCCTATTGATCCTGATCAAGAATATATATACTTTATAGGGTCGGAAACGTCTTCTTCACTGCGTTACAAACTTCTGACCAAAATTATAATACCCTCTGCAAGGGTATAATATAACAAAATTATATCAGCACACAGCACATCTCTCTCTCTCTCCTCCTTTCCTCTTCTCTCTGAGAGCGATGCGCTCTCTTTTTCGGTGTATTTTATTTTGGCAATTCGTACCCCTCTCTGTGCGGTTTCTCTCTCTGTCTCGCGCTTTTGATTTTTCGAAGACGCCTTCATTGCCAAAGTGAACTCGACATAGAGTAATAATGTATAGAGCCGTCATTTGCTCTGCCCGCGCTCTCGAGTGACTTTGCCAGTGATGCCACGTAGGGGAAAAACGGAAAAAAAGAGAGCTTTGCAAATGTTCGAATCGAGCTTCATTCCATGCCCATGGTGAGATTCTGCAGCTGGACTGGTCGCTCTTATTCCTAAGGATAGGTGCGAGAACTCCCCATACTATTGCTTGTACTTCGCACATGTTAGAAGTGGTGAGAAACCGAAGTTAGAAGAAGTTAGCTTCGAACATGGCTCTCAGCAGAGCTTTGGCAGAGGCCCGGGCAGAGCAAATGAAACCTCTATATAGTTTCTTACTCTATGCTATGTCTCTGCATAGAGTAATAATGTATAGAGCCGTCATTTGCTCTGCCCGCGCTCTCGAGTGACTTTGCCAGTGATGCCACGTAGGGGAAAAACGGAAAAAAAGAGAGTTTTGCAAATGTTCGAATCGAGCCTGAATCCATGCCCATGGTGAATTCTTATTGCTGCACTGGTCGCTCTTATTCCTAAGGATAGGTGCGAGAATTCCCCATACTATTGCTTGTGCTTCGCACATGTTAGAAGTGGTGAGAAACCGAAGTTTGAAGAAGTTAGCTTCGAACATGGCTCTCAGCAGAGCTTTGGCAGAGGCCCGGGCAGAGCAAATGAAACCTCTATATAGTTTCTTACTCTATGGTCTCTGCGACTGAACGACCGAACTCGAGCGCGAGCGTCAAAATAAGAATTAGAACGAGAGCGAAAAAACCCGAAGGCACACGAAGTGTCGGGGCCTGCCGATTCCAGCATTGGGGCCCCCCGATTGAAAAATTTTGTGACCAAATTCGTTGTATGAAATGACCAGTCTATATGTTGTATGGTTAGTGGTACAAGGTTGGCATTCAGCATAGAGTCATAGAGTAAGAAACTATATAGAGGTTTCATTTGCTCTGCCCGGGCCTCTGCCAAAGCTCTGCTGAGAGCCATGTTCGAAGCTAACTTCTTCAAACTTCGGTTTCTCACCACTTCTAACATGTGCGAAGCACAAGCAATAGTATGGGGAGTTTTTGCACCAATCCTTAGGAATAAGAGCGACCAGTGCAGCAATAAGAATTCACCATGGGCATGGATTCAGGCTCGATTCGAACATTTGCAAAACTCTCTTTTTTTCCGTTTTTCCCCTACGTGGCATCACTGGCAAAGTCACTCGAGAGCGCGGGCAGAGCAAATGACGGCTCTATACATTAATACTCTATGATAGAGTAATAATGTACAGGGTTGCCCATATTCGACGGACCCATCTGACGACGCCATAACTTTTGACAGAGATGCCAGATCGCTTAATGACATACCGCGTTTGAAGCGTCAGTCCAAGCAGATTTTTACCATGGAACAATACACGCCACGCGAGCGCTCTGAAATAGTTGAAATTTACATTCAACAGAACAAGTCAATTGTGAAAACTCAACGTGCTTTTAAAAAATTAAAAAATGTGAAAAGTGCGCCTTTTAAGAACACCATTAAGCGTTTATACGAAAAATTTACGACTGGTGAGGCTCTTTCTAATCCGAAGAGGCCAAATAAAAGTCGACCAAGGCGATCGGACGAGAATATCGCTGCCGTACGAGCCAGTGTTGAGAGGTCCCCAAGAACATCCCAAAAACGCCGTTCTCAGCAGTTGGGCATGGCTCGGTCCACTTTTTGTGATGCCAATTATTCGTCGAAAGCGTATGAGGCAGTTCTGGTTTCAACAAGACGGCGCTCCACCGCACACAAGTCGCATAACAATCGATTTTCTGAAGAAATTGTTTCCGGGCCGTTTGATGTCGAAAAGTGGTGATTTGGACTGGCCACCGCGTTCGCCCGATTTGACGCCGCCTGACTTCTTCTTGTGGGGATATTTGAAGTCAAAGGTTTACGTTAACAAGCCAAGGACCCTAGAAGAGCTCAAGGACAACATTCGTGAAGAAATAGCCGCTATTCCGGCCGAAATGTTGGCGAAAACGATGGAAAATGCTGCAAAAAGGGCACAATACGCCATCAACGCCAGAGGCGGCCATTTGAAAGATATCATATTCAAAAATTGATGTAAACAAATCTACTTGGAACAAATTAAATGATTAAGATTGCCAACCGCCAAATTTTTATTTTTTTCTTTGATTTTTAAAAAAAAAACATGGGTCCGTCGAATATGGGCAACCCTGTATAGAACCGTCATTTGCTCTGCCCGCGCTCTCGAGTGACTTTGCCAGTGATGCCACGTAGGGGAAAAACGGAAAAAAAGAGAGTTTTGCAAATGTTCGAATCGAGCCTGAATCCATGCCCATGGTGAATTCTTATTGCTGCACTGGTCGCTCTTATTCCTAAGGATAGGTGCGAGAATTCCCCATACTATTGCTTGTGCTTCGCACATGTTAGAAGTGGTGAGAAACCGAAGTTTGAAGAAGTTAGCTTCGAACATGGCTCTCAGCAGAGCTTTGGCAGAGGCCCGGGCAGAGCAAATGAAACCTCTATATAGTTTCTTCATTCCTTAGGAATAAGAGCGACCAGTCCAGCTGCAGAATCTCACCATGGGCATGGAATGAAGCTCGATTCGAACATTTGCAAAACTCTCTTTTTTTCCGTTTTTCCCCTACGTAGCATCACTGGCAAAGTCACTCGAGAGCGCGGGCAGAGCAAATGACGGCTCTATACATTATTACTCTATGGTTTCTTACTCTATGCATTCAGCTCGTCACTGCCAACGTCATAGAGTAATAATGTATAGAGCCGTCATTTGCTCTGCCCGCGCTCTCGAGTGACTTTGCCAGTGATGCCATGTAGGGGAAAAACGGAAAAAAAGAGAGTTTTTCATTTGTTCGAATCGAGCCTGAATCCATGCCCATGGTGAATTCTTACTGCTGCACTGGTCGCTCTTATTCCTAAGGATAGGTGCGAGAATTCCCCATACTATTGCTTGTGCTTCGCACATGTTAGAAGTGGTGAGAAACCGAAGTTTGAAGAAGTTAGCTTCGAACATGGCTCTCAGCAGAGCTTTGGCAGAGGCCCGGGCAGAGCAAATGAAACCTCTATATAGTTTCTTACTCTATGCCAACGTTGGGCTTTCTGCATAGAGTAATAATGTATAGAGCCGTCATTTGCTCTGCCCGCGCTCTCGAGTGACTTTGCCAGTGATGCCACGTAGGGGAAAAACGGAAAAAAAGAGAGTTTTTCATTTGTTCGAATCGAGCTTCATTCCATGCCCATGGTGAGATTCTGCATCTGGACTGGTCGCTCTTATTCCTAATGATAGGTGCGAAAACTCCCCATACTATTGCTTGTGCTTCGCACATGTTAGAAGTGGTGAGAAACCGAAGTTAGAAGAAGTTAGCTTCGAACATGGCTCTCAGCAGAGCTTTGGCAGAGACCCGTGCAGAGCAAATGAAACCTCTATATAGTTTCTTACTCTATGCTTTCTTGGAGAATATTTAACTAAGCATAATTAGTTTTTAACAGACTCGGATTCCGGAATAACTAATAAAAGGGAGTAATTCCGAGAAATAAAAGTTTATATTAATTAATATTGATAATAAATAACGGGAGTGATACGGAAAAATAAAGTATAAAATATATTGTTTGCATTTCCTGTCATTTTCGTGCTGCAATGAATATATTTTGTAACGGCTGCATTCATTGTTTTGAATGTGCCGGCTTCCAGAATGGTTTTTAATTTTACATTGTCACAATTCTTTATAGTTGTAGAAATGGCTTCTTTTGTGCTGAACGTGTCGGCACTTAGTCCTTCGTCAATGTAAGAATCTTCAAATACTTTCCGTAGATTGTCTACTTCAGTTGTAAATTGCGTAGCCGATTTTCCCTTTTGGTGTATGTTTAATAATTTCGCTTTTACAACGTCAGAAGATTCGCCCACTATGGTGGCCTGAAGTTTACTGATAATATTAATAATTAATAGTTGTTTCGTTCTGTACTTTGTACAATTTTGATCCAACTATTTTGGATTTGCAATGTTTTCGAATGGTCCCTTGGTAGGGTCTCAGCGTTGTTAAGAATCTTTGCAGGTGGATTTTTTTTCCATCGAACTCTGGAATGGCCGAGCTGATTTCTTCATGTATGCTCTGTTGCAATCGAGTCGTCCGTCATATTGATTATATTATTTTCCAAATTTTCGTATGATATATTTTCTTCGGAGTCCGAGTTTTCCTGATTTGAAAGTTCGGTCAGCGTTAATATCGCTGGTATAGTCAGGTTGAGTATGTCCTCGGTTTTTGGGAATTCGGTTTGTTTCGACTAAATCTTCTATATCGGAGTCTTCAGAAGATTCTGTTTCTTCTGATTTCAATTCCTCAAATGTTAATGGTGTATTAAGGATAGATGGAATTAAATGTCTAACTTATATTTTTGTTTTATCTTAAAAATGATTGTTTTTAAATTTAGATAATAATTTTCAGATATCTGTCCAGTGTTTACTGGATAATTTATCTCTGTGTTCGTAAATTATAAGGCGTGCTTCATTAAAGCGCTCTACTAGAACTTTAGCGTGGTTTTGTATGGTTGTTCCCTGAACATTCCGGTTTTGCGAAAGACATTTGTATGACTTGTCGAAATTTGTTCTTATTTCTTTTAATTTATCAGAAAAATTTTTCCAATCCATTAGGATTTATTTTAGAACAATTTTAAAGATTTTTACATTGCCAAGCAATGAATTTTACTCAAGTAGACTTTGATAAATAAACGAAAGATTTTCCATATGCACCTAAAAAAGACTATGGTCGCTATTTGTTGGAATTTGAGAGGATCATCGGTCGGAACACCGCGATATACAGACAACGTACTGTCGCTGGGGACATCCCCCAATTAGTTACCTTTCTTGACCGGTCGTCGTTTGAGTTACTCTCAGTATAGGGAAGCAACCTTTTATTTCCCAGTGAAGAGAACTTGCAGACTTCTGTAACTTCTGCTACGCAGTATCTTACCCAAGTCCGCCAACGCAATAGTGAATAGTCCCGGAAGGATGTAGTGCTTGTAGTGAGTCGAAAATCGTAGCTTGGGATGCGCCACCTAAGAGTCAGGAAATGAATTACGGTGAGCATCTCTCAGGTTCGGTCAGAGTTATTCAAGAATGGTGACGTCTTAAGCGGTCTTTCTCATTCCGACCTCCTCACAGACCAGTTGTCAGGAGTAAAAAATCATTATGTCCTTCTGAATTGGACAGTTAAGTGAATTATTAAAAGACGAGGACGGAAGATAACTTCGGCAAGCCGAAGTTTTAATACCCTTGCAGACTTGGCCGAAATTGCTAAATTTGAAAATGTAGCGAAAAGAATAAGGTATACATAAATACTTTAGATTTGCATCGATTCATGTCAATAGCTTTTATACTGCAAAACGTCATATAAAAATAGAAAAAAAGGGATATTTTCGCCGCCCTTAACAATTTGTACTACGGAAGCTATAAGATATAGACGTGCGATCGGCAAGCGCTTTTACCATGATCAATATTCTGAAAAACTTCAAATTTGGACCGATTTCACCCTATTGTTCCTATGGGAGCTATAGGATATAGAGGACCGATCGGCACGCGCTTTTACCTTGATCAAGGAATGCATAAAAAAATACGATTTGGAAAGATTCATGTCAATAGCTTATATACTGTGCTAAATGTCTTCCATTCTTGCAAGTTATAGCCGATTGTTCCTATGGGAGTTATAGGATATAGACATCCGATCAGGTCGCTTTTCAAACTTGATCTGCGTACACATGTTTTAGGACGATTATGAAAGTTTCAGATCGATAGCATTTAAACTAAGCTCGCAAACGGTATTGAAACAGACGGACAGACGGACATGGCTATATCGACTTTCCTATTGATCCCGATCAAGAATATATGTTTTTTATAGGGTCGGAAACGTCTCCTTCACTGCGTTACAAACTTCTGACCAAAATTATAATATCCTCTGCAAGGGTATAACTATTATAAATAAATTATTCCTAATTCTCTAATACTTTTTTACTTGTCAGTTAATTACTTCTATCCTCTACTAGTACCGAACCGAGTCCCTATTAAAAATGGACTGCCTGCATTTTTTACTCGGCTTAAAAGAATTATTGTCAATTTTGTGAAAGAGATTTTGAGATTCTAAAGAGTGTCAGCAAATGAGCGATCCAATTTTAATTAGATTGCGAAATTCAAGAAGGTGTTAATTCATTAAAATTGGGCTCGCTGCGAAATTGGGTTCGTCGGATGTTTATGTTTACTTTAAGTGGGCTGAGCTTGTTCAAAAGCTGCAGAAGACGGGACACAAAGTAATTGATAACTGAGACTTTGTTTATAGGCTGCACAAGACGGGTTGAAAATAAATTGATTTTGGGCTGCTATTTGTTTATGTTCTGCAGAAGCTTGAAATTAATATCTGCAGAAGCTTGAAATTAATAAGAGCGTGAGAAATGTCGCTAAATATATCTAAATAAATGGATGATGCTGACTGAGAAGATGGCAGCCTGAAGTTGTTTATAAATTGGGCAAGGAGGCCATAATCATGGGTTGGTTAATTTCCCCCTTTTCTAAATTGAATCGTATAAGAAATATTATTAATTACTGTCGTACTATTAAAAGTTAAAAGAAATGTCCCATTTAGAAGAGTTTCGTTAATAATATTTTGACCGCTTATAGGAATGGCACAATTTTGTAGAATGTTTATTTGTTTAGTTTTTTCTCTTATTTTGTTACATGTAGTTTTTTTGTCATTTAGCAGATGAGTAAAACATGATTCATGCTGTCTTGAAATACAGTAAATACAGTCCAAATTTTTATTTCTACATTTATTGGCATGGTTATTAATTATTAATTTTCCATAATTTTGTGAAACGGGCCTTGAGTTATATATGTCGCAACAATCCGTAATTATTGTGTATTAAATATATATTATTATTAATTCATTATGTAGCATGATTTGAATTTGGATATATCGATTAAGTCAGAAATTACTACAGGCTTATGTTCATGTTTATAAATTTAAATAAATGTCATTATTATTTAAATTAATTAATTATTAAGAAATTATTATTTTGGAAATTGTAATAAATTGGTTGTTAATATTTTTTATCAAATCATTAATTTTATTTTGAACTGCAATGAAATCATCATATTCTGGGGTTCCCGCTATCCATTTTCAAACTGTACCTAATTCATGTATACCCTTGCAGAGATTATTATTATTTTGGTCAAAAGTGTGCAACGCAGTGAAGGAGACATCTCCGACCCTATAAAGTATATATATTCTTGATCAGGATCGCGTCCTGAGTTGATATAAGCATGTCCGTCTGGCCGTCTGTCTGTTTCTACGCGAATTAGTCTCTCAGTTTTAAAGATATCGAATTGAAACTTTGCACGCAGTATTAAGTCGGAACAGCTGGGATCGGCTGATTGATCGGAAATGCCATAACTTTGGTGTTTTTTTCAAGTTAGGAAATTGGGATTTTTTATGAGTATTAAGAATGCATCATATGATTCTCTGCTTCCATCCCCGTAGATAGCTGATGAGTCTGAGCTGTCGTGCAGACGAAACTAGCTAGTCCTATCATAGTCGGGTTCACTCCCCAGGGAGTGAAAGTGTGATGAAAGTTAAGTGGAATAAATCGTTGAGTTATAGAAGACATTGAAATATAACCAACGTATGACCTCGAGTAATTCAATAACACTACATGAATAATTTTGGAGAATATAATTTTCAGAATATTCTGCAAGGCTCCACCCGAAGTTAACTTTCCTTTCTTGTTATGTTTTAAGATATTTCCCCTTGAAGATTCTTATTTGCGTTTCCTCTGATTCTAATATAAATATTTCTTTATAAAAACTTAAATTAGTTACGTAAAATAGTTATGCGTAAGTTTTGTAGATAAGTGTCTTTGTAGAGCAAATAGTCATGATTTGAATAATCTATTATTTCGCAATGAACCGATGTTATGAATGGTATTAACACTATTATAGAATTAATTTTCTGTTATGAGAGAAAGATTTTTTTGTATTTAAAATTTAATATTATTTTTATGAATTATTATATTTCTGTTGTTAATTATTACTTTAATTGGTAGTCATGTCCGTTTTAAAGCTACCTGCTTGAAACGTTCACAAAAGTTGTCTTTCTTTGCAGGTAAGCGATTAAATCAAATAGGAAAAATCGGAAAAAAATGCAAATTATATCCTTTTTGTTTTCAATTTTTTGTGTGTTCCTTGGGATTTGGTAATATTTTAATATTATGGAATTACGGTTTTAATCAAATTAAAATCGGACAACAATATCATATAGCTGCCATAGAAATGATTGCAAAATGCAGCGCAACATCGACATAGCTTCATTGATATTAGTAATATAGACATAGAAATCGAAATATAGTCGATTTGTAATAACTGCAAGGGTATGAAAACTTCGGCTTGCCGAAGTGAGTGTAAAGCATTTTTAGTTGCGCTTGCTTGACTATTAAAGGAATATTTTCATGCTTAATTTTATTGTATAGTACAGGGTGGCCCATCTAGGGTTTGTTTTTTGAACTATCGATAATTTTGACTTTGACATTTCGAATGTCATTGTCAATGTGTCAGATATTTAGAGAAGGTTTGCGGTTTACGAAATGGTTAAGCTTACGCTCGAAGAAAATTGGGAAATATTGAAAACTTTCTGCCAAAGTGGAGAGTCTTCAACCGAAACTGCAAGAAAATTGCGCCTTCCAGTCAGTTTGTGGATAGTTTTGTGAAGCGTGTTCGTGAGACTGGATCGTTGATGGATAAAACAACACGTTTACGTGCTCGTCCAGTTCGATCGGTCGAAAATATCGCTGCGGTGGCCGAAAGTGTCAATGACAATCCGTCGACGTCAACTCGGCACCGTGCTCAAGAGTTGGACATTTCGCGCACTCCAACGGATTTTAACCTCCGTCTAAGGCCATAAAATATTCAGTTGATTCAGCAGCTTAAGCCGCATGACCATCCAATGCGTTTTCGGTTCGCGGAATGGTCTCGGGAGCGCTTTGTCGAAGATGACCATTTTTAACGAAAAATCGAAAAATTAGGCCCATTTCCATCTCGGTGGTTATGTTAATAAGCAAAACTGTCGCATTTGGGGTTCAGAAAATCCACACGTCGTCTTGGTGAAGCCAATGCATCCACAACGAGTGACTGTTTGGTGCGGTATGTGGTCGGATGGCATCATTGGGCCGTTTTTCTTTGAAAACGTGGAATTTTAATTTATTTTCCATTTCTTTTACAACTAGAAATTTTGAATATGAATCTATGCAAGCTATGAATATTTGTTTATTTGCATAATAAATATCACTGTGAAGGGTTTTTCCTTCCGATTGGTATAGGAGCTTCCCGTATAGGTATTTCTTTGGGATGTCTATTATACTTATTTTTGTTGCAGATTGTACAATTTTAATACCTTTGCAAAGGGTAAAGTATATATATTCTTGATCAGCATCACCAGGAGAGTCATGTCCGTCTGTCCGTCCATGTGTCCGACCGCCTGCCCGTTCGCCTGTCCGTCCCTTGCTACTCAAACTTGTTTTTAATTTTTTGCTCTTTTGGATTTGGTAATATTTAAACACTTCATCTATATCATATAGCTTTCATATGAACATCAAAAAGTTAAAAAAAATAAAAATGAAAACAATATTTATTTTGCTATTTTTTTATTTATCAAAATATTCCCTTGAGTTATAGTAATTATATACTATATCAGAATTACGCTTTTAGTTTTATCAAAATCGGACAACAATATCATTGTTTTTAGTAACATAGGTATAGAAATCGAAATGTAGTCGTTTTGTAATAACTGCAAGGGTAAATAAACTTCGACTTGCCGAAGTTTGCTTCCTTTCTTGTTAGTTTTGCTTTTGCATGCACTTTAACTAAATTTCGCTCCCGCTCTCTTTGTTTTGAAAGTTATAGTTATAATTTTTAGATTTTTGGTAACACTTTAAAGTCAAAAACGTGATTTTAGCCTACAAATTGATATATTTGTTATTATAAAATGAAAAATAATCAGTAAAAAAAAAACTCGACGTCAGTACCTGCGGATTTAGGTACAGAAATTGTGTGCAAAATTTCAAAAAGATTCGTTTTGTAGATTTTGCAGTATCGTGTTCACCGACTTTGAAATTGCAACTTTTCAGGATAGCGTTTTAAAGTTTTGGACACCGAAAAATCGCATACAAAACGGGCTAACTCACCTACGTTCAACTGCCCAAAATTTCGGAAGTTTTACTCGGATGAATCTAAAATGTTAACTCAATATTCTTCAAATGTTGTGCATTCAGAAAAAATTTTAAAAGAGGGCCAACCCATTTTATATGTTTTGTATTGAAAGTTATGTTTTTAGCTTTAATTTAAATATGTAAAACGAAACTATGAATTAAATATGCAGATATTCATTTTTAAGGTATGTATGTATATAAAAAGTTTTACATCAAGCTTCATTGCCATATATGTATACATAAATGCAAATTAACTAATCATCCTGTTCAATCATAGAAGTTCTTTTGACACACAATTAGTCTCTTAAGCCTAGTATCCTGATCGACGAAAACCGTACGCCAGTCATGAGAGAGAGCGAGAGGCAAACAGCTGGCGTTCACTTTTCGTCGGGCCTTTTTTTCATACTAGGCTTTAGTATCTAGTATCCAGATCGACAAACGATTACGCTAGTGTAAAAACTTTAATCTCTTCAGTGAGACCAAAATTTTGAGAGTTCATCAGATTTAAGCGCGCTACGGTCGTACTGTCAATCAGCTGGGTTTGTTGATAAGCAGTTAAAATTCAAATATCGTATTTGCGGGAAAGAGCCTTTAAAAGATATTATCAAATACCTTGGCAAAATAAGTCTGCCGCTGTACAAAGAAATTAAAAAACAATACAATTTAAATTTAACAGTTGTTTTTTTTAATTTACTGATAATTACTTGCTAATTTAAAGTTCATAGCTGCACTTTTATTCTTAATCTTTTCGCTAGGGTTCACCCAAAGTTAATTTCCGCAGACTGGCAACGCTATGGAATTTTCTGGTATTTTTTCGTCGATCAGGGGACCGACGTGAAAAAAATGCACGACGAAAAGTGAACGCCAGCTATTTGCCTCTCGCTCTCTCTCATGACTGGCGTACGGTTTTCCTCGATCTGGATACTAGGCTTTAGTCCAGAAATGATTTCTGCACAAAAATCGTCTTCTCGAACAAATACGCACACATACGCACTTCTTTATTCGTGCAATTCTATTTTTAGATTTTTACGCTCTCAACTTTGTGCGAGCGGAGAGAGGGGAACTTACGTCGCCACCAAAAAACGAGCTGCATATTGCAAAACCAATGTATGGGCGTTACGCATCTTAGAGATTATATTGGTCTTTGGTGCCTGCATACCCTACCGACGATTGAATTTTAGGGGTGGTGACAGAAACAAGAACGGCTGTTTGGCTTTGTTTTGTTTACATTTTTTAGGACACTTGTTTTGAATGTTATGTTTAATGAGCTTTGGTTGATTTTTTTTTGATTCGCAGTGTAATTTTGTTTAATGTTGTTATTTAATGATCTAGTTGTATATATTTTTATGTTTGCTTATTCTTGAAAGTCGCCGCTCGAATTAGTTACCGATAAAATTTAAAATATTAAATATATTAAAAATCATTAAAAGTTTACTTCTTGATTTAAAATAGTAATATAAATTTAAGAAAATCACTTCGAATATTTTTTGACTGTACTTTATAGTGGTTAAACAATTTGTTATTTTATGCCAATGTTGCTAAGAGGGGAGCTTCGCAACCCTTTGACAATAGCCAATTCACGGACAAGGGATCCCTCGATCAAGAAAATAACCTAGAACTGAGATTAATGAGAAAAATAGAAAACATGATAAAGACAATGTTCAACCTCTCAAAAGTGATGATGGCCATGTTTTCAAATCAACTAAACACACAATGTCCATAAATACACAAATAATCAATTGGAATGCGAACGGCTTGATTAAAAGCAAGCCTGAAGTCGAACTCTATATTAAAACAAATCAAGTTGATATTCTGCTCGTTTCTGAGACTCATTTCAACAGCAGATCTCACTTTTCTATACCTGGTTATAACATAATTAATGCAAATCACCCGGGCGACAGAATACGTGTTCAATATGAACGACTGGAATCTATTCAACTCGAATGGATGCAATGTGCGAAAATACACATACTGACGCCGACAGGCAAAATCACCATTGCAGTAGCGCACTTGCCGCCACGGTACAGAGTAAGCCATGAACAACTAGCTCAAGAACTGTCAAATCTAGTACAACGATGTATTATTGGTGAAGACTTTAACGCTTAATATACCTGGTGGGGTTCCAGAGTCATCAATCCTAAAGGTAGAACACTCCTTGGATGTATTCAAGAAATGGGCTGCAGCGTCCATGCAAATGGAGAAGTGGTTATTGGCCCACTGACCCTGCCAAAATACCGGACCTTTTGGACTTTGCCGTCAGCAATGGTATTGGCCCTACTACGATATCTACTGCGTGCTACGACCTCTGTTCCGTCCACAGCATGGTGAAAATACTGTATAATAACTCATATCTAAGAAACTACGCTGCAGTAAAACTCATAAGACGTAATAAAAGCTCCACACATATAAAAGCTGGCTAGAAGAAAAAGTGAACCCCCAGCCGGAATTAAAAACACCTATGGACATTGACGAGGAAGTGGAAAACCTTACCAGGAAAATACATTTAGCAGCACGTATCGCACTCCAATAATAGAAGCCACTCAGACGTCAAGTCAAAGAGCCAGAAGGGACCATTACCTTTGGTCAACAGAGTTGGCATCCATGGTAAGAGAAAGACGTAGACTAAGAAGGGTCTGGCAGATTATCAGACTTAGAAGCGACAAGACCGTCAATAGAATGTTGTTAGACCTCAAAAGCAAATCATTGGAAGCTTACCTAGTAGATCTTTAACCTTGGTGTCACTCTAACCAAGAAAAAGCCAACGCCTTTGCTGAACATTTAAGCAACAGCTTCAAACTCTTCGAGTTATGTGATCCAGAAGACTTAGATGAGACGATGCAGTTCTTGGATATAGCGTGTCCAATGGATCTACCCATACCTAGAATAGACACAGAAGAAATCCAAGAAGAAATTAAAAATCTTAAATCATCAAAATCTCCTGGCTATGACCGAATAGATGCTGCAGCATTAAAACACCTCCCAATTAACTGCATTAACAACATAAAAATTATAATGAACCAAAGCCTTAGACTTGGCTACTTTCCATCTCAGTGGAAATGTGCTGAGGTCATAGTTATTCCGAAGCCTGGCAAACCAGAAACTGAACTGGCCTCATACAGACCACTTAGTCTTCTAGCTATCCTTTCAAAAATCCTAGAAAAAGGACTGATGCCTATATTAGAAGAAAAGCACATCATCCCAGACCACCAGTTTGGTTTTTGTCGAGGTCATGGGGCAATCCAACAGTGCCATAGAGTTGTGAACTATATCTTGGACTCGTTTGAAAACAGAAAATACTGCGCTGCAGCCGTCCTAGACGTCAAACAAGCGGTTGACAGAGTCTGGCATCGAGGACTACTATACAAAATAAAGCGTATCCTGCCTACACCATACTACCTGGTCCTCAAGGCGTACTTACAGAACAGACGTTTTTATGTAAGATTCTACCAAGAAGAAGCATCGATCCAAGAAGCTTGCGGCGGAGTTCCCCATGGCAGCGTTTTGAGCCCGATCTTATATTCGATATATACAGCCGACATACCCATGTCTATGGGAAACCAGTACATGACATCCACCTACGCAGATGACACAGCATAATAGTTATCAACGATCAACCAAGACGTTTACACAGTCACCACCCGATGGACCTGTCATTCAGAGTACCATAGTTTCCAGTTTCTCACCAACTTCACAATCCACACATCACACACTATAGCATCAAGCATACGTCAGATTCTTTATAGTGGCGGACCAGGAACACCAGCCGATACAAAAAGGGGAAATGATGCATAGGGACCCCGACAATGAGGCAGACGGATTCGGCGTCGGGCATACGCCCGATTTACCAAACGATACGCCGCGCAGAAGAAGGTGTACACAAAGAAAAAAAGGGTGCACAAGGACCCATAAAACGAGGCAGACGGATTCAGCGTCCGGCATAAGCCAGAGTCATCCGCCTATACGCCACGTAGTACAGGGGGCACACAAAAGAATAGAAATAATACGCCGGGCAGTACTGGATGTACTGGGCATACGGAAAACACAGCACGAGCAGTAGCTTGTATGATAACCCAGCCCGTAGCATCGTTTGACTCTATACGGGTGAGATCTAGCCAAGTCTACCTGCGGCCAAAGAAATGGGAGAGACGGCACAGTGGAGCTGTAGGCGGACCTCAAGACAGGTCGTGAAAGTCGAGCCGGAGGACTCGGCACCAGAGCCCACTGTCAGCTTTGATAACGACGTGGAGCTGGTGGACGACCCGGCGGTGGAGAGGAGGCAGTGGAGGCTCCAGATGGGCAGCATCCTGCCCAGGGATCCCAACACCGTTGGGTTGCACGGGGAACGAGAGCTCACCCCAGCAGATGTGGAAGTCGTCCACCTGGCCATGATGGAAGCCCGCCAGCAGGCCAGGAGGAAACGGGATCTTGTCGCGATTTGAGCTTGGGGTATTGCTCGGCGAGTCCTGCAGAGTTGAACAAAAAGAGTCCTTCGACAAAGAACCGTGGTCTCGAAAGGGAAGTTGTCTAGAACCAGCTGCCGTGCGAAGGAATTGCCTCGACGAATTTCGGCGTACTCCTGAACCGTCAGGTGAGAATTGTGCAGGCCCTGGAGCGACTAGTCTAGATGGACGCGCGTCCGAACCACGGCGTATACGGGAGGCGTATACGTCAAGAGCACAGTAGTTCGCCGCCAGAGTCCTAGAAAGACAGCTGACCGAATCCTGAGAGCCAAAGACCCGCTGCACCTAGTCCGGAAGCGTTCGTCGTAAACCTAGCGTCCTGCCACAGGGACTGCATTGGCGGCCTTCCGGCGTACGCCTGAACGGTCAGGTGGAAAGACGTATGCTTTGAGAACCCAGTGCCTGTCCACCCTAGTCTGGGAACGGTTACGCATTCCTAGACCCTCACAGCCCCGAAGCCAAAGACAACAGAGGCGTTCCGGAGTAGGGATGTCAAATATTTTTAAAATATTGTATATCTGATATATTTTCCTTAAGAAAAATATTAATATGATATTTAATATATCGCCAAAAAATATCGATATATCAGATATTTTTAATATTTTTTTTAGTGGTGTTTCAAAATTTCAGCCGCGTAAATTAGCTAACAGAGATGAGAGATTGGGATGAGAGACCGATATGCAAATATTAAATAATATCGAATTAACTATCGATATTTCGATGTTTGGCTACAAAAATATCACGATATAAATATTTTTTTTTGCAAAAAATATCGATATATTGAAACGGAGTAGCGGGCAAGGAGGCTCTCCGCTCGATGGTGGAGTAACCACAGCGCATCGGAGAAGGCCTTGAGACACCAATTTGTCACCATTAGTCCCGGGCTGAGGGCCAAGTCGGCAAGTCAAAGAAAATACATCCTAACATTCTGTGCGTTCTCACTAGACATTCGGGCGGTCACGTTTATATAAATTTGGTGGGACGAACAACACACATTTTCTGAGCTAGCCGCACGATACTCGTAGCGAGCAGACAATAAAAACAGTTCGTTACATATTTCAATATCTTAATACGCGGGTACTAACGTCTGGGGTTTTTTTTAAACTGATTATATTTCATTTTTTAATAACTAATATAGGCTAATTTTAGGCTAAAACAAGAGAGAACGCTATAGTCGGGTGCCCCGACTATCAGATACCCGTTACTCAGGTAAAGGGAGTGCGAGGGAGATGGAGATAGAAACTTTGATCACGCATAACTTTTTAACGAATGGTCCGATTTGAAAAATTTCTTCTACAATTCGATAGGTATTGATAAACACAATAAAACTGCATTTTTACTTTTCCGAAATATTTAAATTTTAAAAATCGTATATAAGCGATTGTGGGCGTTAAAGGGGGCGTGGCACCTTTTTGACAAACTTGCGCTGCGTAAGA
This sequence comes from Drosophila carrolli, assembly GCA_018152295.1. NCBI lineage: Eukaryota > Metazoa > Arthropoda > Insecta > Diptera > Drosophilidae > Drosophila > Drosophila carrolli. The sequence goes on along the minus strand of JAECXJ010000002.1, from coordinate 26,234,699 downwards.
ACTCCTAGAATCTGCATGCAAAATGCCAATCTTCTAGCTTTTATAGTTTCCGAGATCTCAGCGTTCATACGGACGGACAGACAGACGGACAGACGGACATGGCTATATCGACCCTGATCATATTCTTTTACTCTACGAGTAACGGGTATAATCACGTTATTGACTTCAAAGTGTTACCAAAACAATATGACAATGCAGACCAGTGAACATTGATGTTTCGGAGACGGTAGCTAAAGTCTCTTTGCAGAACCATTTAGTACATACGGCTTCCCGAATTGTGACACTACAAGAGGGTGTCATTCAGAATGTGTTGGCCAATCAACAAACTGATTTTCTATCTGCTGAGTTCATTGTAAGCTACGGTTTCGATGGCAGTACTGGACAGGCAAATTATAACCAGGCATACACAGATAAAAAATCGTATGATGCAGACTCATGCCTTTTTGCCACCACCAAATGCCTCTTCGAATGATCGACTCATCAGGAAATTTGTTGTGGAACAAACGCACTCCGCAGTCTATTAGGTTCTGTCGTCCCTTAAAGCTGGAGTTTCTGAAAGAAACTAAAGAATCAATATTACAAGAAAAAAAGGTCATCGAAAAGGAAATTGAAGAGCTACTACCAATTAAAATACCACTAAATGATAGACAAAGTGTGTATGTGAGATTTATCCCATATCTTACTGCCATTGACGGCAAGGTACTGAACGCTTTGACAGAAACGAAGTCATTTCAGCAATGCCCAATATGCCAAGCAAGCCAAAAGGATTTCCTTGGAAATAAGAATTTCAAGTGCCTTCAATTCGTGCCAATAAGGCAAAATTTAAAATATGGAGTAAGCCCACTGCATTGCTGGCTACGATTTTTTGAGTTCGTCCTGCATGCCGGCTATAAGATGGAGCTTAAAAAATGGCGAATTTCTGATCCTTCGGAAAAGAAACAGATGCTAGAACGCAAGGCCCGAATTCAGAAAATGTTTTGGGAAAGACTATATTTAAAGGTGGATAAGCCTAAAGCGGCAGGCTTTGGTAATACGAACACGGGGAACACCGCGAGTAGCGCATTTACAAACTATGACGATTTTTCTAAAATAACTGGGTTTGATAAACAAATTATTTATAATTTGAGAATTATTTTGATTTGTTTGTCCTGTCAGTTGCCCGTAAATTTGGACAAATTTGAATCGTTTTGCCTACAAACTGGCGAGTTGATAGTCGATATATATCCGTGGCTGCCGATGACACCAACCGTTCACAAAATAATTGTGCACTGCAGAGATGTAATGGAAAATACGGTGCTTCCAGTCGGATATTTTGGAGAAGAAGCGCCTGAGTCCAGGAACAAGCTGTATAAATCAGACAGGCTTCAACACTCAAGAAAGCACAGCCGATTGCATTCCTTCGCTGATGTGTTCAACAGAGCTATGGATACATCAGACCCAATTATTTCGTCGCTTAATTTATCGAGACGCATAAAAAAACAAAAGAGTCTTTCCCTTTCTAGTGAGGTGATTCAGTTGCTTTCTTGCGAATACGACGAAAATGTTTGTCTCGAGGAAGATGAACGTGAAGATTGCAGTTTTTTTTTTCTAGAGAACATGGAAATAGAAAACGAAATAAATGAATAATAAAAATTATACTTAAAATAAAATATTATATAGTAACAATTTTCAGCTCCTTAAATTTCATTAATTTTTTTTAGTTTTAACCGATCGTTCCTATGGGAGCTATAGGATATTGTTTCCTGATCCAAACGATTTTCACACTATATGTGCCTAGGGACAAATAAAGACGATTGGTAAAGTTTCATGTCGATATCTCCAAAACTTACCGAGTTATTAATTAATGCCACAAAAACAGGTCAAAAACCCCATAGTGCAATGGCGTATGTGTGTATGTATGTAAGCATATACATATGTATGTATTTACATTGTACACAATTGCAATTGCCCGGCAAAGATAACTCCTTTCAAAGAAAGCTATTCGCTATACCCGTTACTCGTGTTGTGCAAACATTTAGACTTTAATATTAAGAATGTATGTGTTTAGCCAAGTATGTATGTTTAATATTTCTAGTCAATTTATTGCACTCAAAAACATAAACATAAACACAGCTGCTGCTGCAGGACAAAAGCTGTAAAGTTGGGAAAACCCATAGAAAATCCCAACTTGCCAACTTTACAAACACCAAAGTTATGGCATTTCCGATCAATCAGTTATATGGCGGCTATAGGATATAGTCGGCCGATCCCGGCCGTTCCGACTATATCCTATAGCTGCCATACAACTGATTGATCGGAAATGCATTATCTTCAGTGTTTGTAAAGTTGGGAAAACCCATAGAAAATCCCAACTTGCCAACTTTACAAACACCAAAGTTATGGCATTTCCGATCAATCAGTTGTATGGCAGCTATAGGATATAGTCGGCCGATCCCGGCCGAGGTAAATAATACTAGAATAAAAATATTCGAATTAATTTTGGTGTTTTAAGAGATTTGATTTCTGGGGCAGAACTTGGGAAGTTAGCCAATATGTGCACCCGTCGACACTGGAAGAAAGTAGCTAAATTTCCTCTGTCCCTATCAGTTTGACAATCCGAAAGCCGCGTGTCCATGAAAAGCCGAGGTTACGGCCCCGATCCGAACTCTACCCTCTGCCTATTTGCCGAACACTCTTGGACCGACCACATCGCAGCCGCGCTGCACAAGTTTCACCAAGTCCCAAAATCGTTAAAAATCTTAAAAAGATATAGCCATCCATCGACGGCAAACAAAAAGGTGATTTAATTAAAGGCCGATCGATACCCCAAAGTGTTAAATTCCAACCCTTTTTTTTCTATAGGCGAGCATTTCGCTTAGCTTCCCTTGTTCTGGGGGCAATGCCCTGCTAATGTTGCTACAGGCCGATATCGGCAAACAAGCAGCTCGTAGATAGGAGGGAGGGGAGTAGCTATAGAACTACACTTTCTGCGTGCCCATTCCAATATATAGGCAGCGTCAGATCAGCAGCGGCCGTCCAAGCCGAGCTTTAATTGCTTCTTCAGCGCTCGCTGCAGCTGCAAGTTAATCTCCAAAAACAGCGCTCGCATTAAGTCGGCTGAGACTTCCACCCCAGGCGGGGTTAGGAAAAGCGTCTGCAGAAGGAAAGCGTCTCTGCTCTACGCTCAATCGTCCACGATGTGGGCGACAGAGTGCTGGGACGCAGACAACCGAATGCCGGAGGAAAGGTAATATGGTGGAATCCTGAACTGGGTACCAAGAGGTCAGGAGACTGAGGCGAAGGCTACAGAAGGCTCGTCGGAGTAACACCGGCGATGCGGGGCAACTAGCTACTGAACTGAAGATTATCTCAGGACAGTACAAGAACCTCATCCTGGCGGTGAAGGAGAAGAACTGGCGAGACTTCGTGGGACAGCACAAAGATGATCCAAGGGGGCACTTCTACCGTAGCTGCCGAGGACGGAAAAGGACAACTGAACTTGGATGCCTTCGTTCGAATGGTGAGCTAGTTGTATCCTGGCACGACAGCGCGAGTGTGCTTCTTCACAATTTTTTCCCAGTTGCGGAGATGATAGCACCCAGCACCATTCCGAACTTAGCTATACCGACGTTGGATGCATTCGAAGTGGCTGCGTGTGTCGCCAGGTTGAAGAGCAGACGCTCTCCTGGGATGGACGGCATCACAGGCGGCATTGTCAAGGAGGTATGGCGTGCCATCCCTCAGTATCTGACGGAGCTGTACTCTCGCTGCCTTTTGGAAGGACACTTTCCTACCGAGTGGAAGCATCCGAGAGAGATACCGCTGGTGAAGGCGCCCGCTAAGGACAGGAGCGACCCTGCTTCCTATCGTGGCATAAGCCACTACCGGTGTTCGGAAAGGTGCTCGAGGGAATCATGGTGAATTGGCTGAAGGTAGCTTCTCCTCAACACCGAATGGCTGCAGTTGGCAGTTTGGCTTTACACCCGGACGTTGCGTGGAGGATGCCTGGAGGCACGTCAAGAGAACAATCGCCGATGGCCGTGCGAAATATAATCTCGGGATGTTCGTGGACTTCAAGGGAGCCTTCGACCATGTGGAATGGAGCGCAGTGCTCGATTGGCTTGTCGGCGTAGGCTGTCGAGAGATTCGATTGTGAAAAAGCTTTTTCTCCGGCCGGAATGCAAGCACCGTCAGCAGGTATGAAGTAGCCACAGTCCCGGTTACACGGGGCTGCCCACAACTCTCCATTAGTAGCCCATGTATTTGGAACCTATTGATGGATGTGCTGCTTCAGCGTTTGGAGGCACTCTGTGCTCTGAGTGCATATGCGGACGACTTGCTACTCCTTGTCGAAGGGGAGAGCAGGCAACAGATTGAGAGGAGGGTGCACAGTTGATGGACGCCGTGAGAGCTTGGGGAACAGAAGTACGAGTGAGTGTGTCAAACAGCAAGACGGTAGTCATGTTGCTGAAAGGAGTTTTATCTGGGAGTAGGCGTCCTCCGGTTCGGTTTGCTAGAGCAGACCTGCCATACGTTGACAAATGTCGGTATCTTGGCATCACAGTTGGCGAGCGGTTGAACTTTCTCCCGCATATCTCGGCGCTTCGAGTTCGTCTGGCTGGAGTCGGCACGCGTGATGTGGGTCGACTGGGGACTCAGTCCTAGCGCGAAGCGCGTCATATACGACTCATGGTGCCCTGCGCGCTATTTGGTGCCTCGGTTTGGTACGAAAAGGTGAGACAGAGGAAGCCCCTGGATCGCCTCATCTCGTGCCAAAGGCTTATCCTGCCTACTGGTATGCCGCACAGTGTCTACAGTGGCACTGCAGGTGCTTGCTGGAGCTCCTCCTATTGATCTTGATGCTCACCGAGCTGCCATAAGGTTCAAAATAAGGAATAGACGATGATGATGACTTGCTACACGGACAAGACCTATCTGAAGAAGGCGGTTCTAGACGAGCGTCTGCTGAATGAGTGACAGCTTAGATGGGATGGTGCTGAACACGACCGTGTGACGCAAAAGTTCATCCCAGAGGCAGCTTCCGTCTACAGGCGGAAGGACTTTGGATTCACTATGCGAGCCGGGTGATAAATATTTTGTTATAGATATTTTCTGAAAAATGATATGTCACCGATGCGATAGTTTTACATATTTCCACAACCCTGTTCATAGCGAATTAACACCGAACACTCAGCCTGATCATAGAGTAAGAAACTATATAGAGGTTTCATTTGCTCTGCCCGGTCCTCTGCCAAAGCTCTGCTGAGAGCCATGTTCGAAGCCAACTGCTTCTAACTTCGGTTTCTCACCACTTCTAACATGTGCGAAGCATAAGCAATAGTATGGGGAGTTCTCGCACCTATCCTTAGGAATAAGTGCGAGCAGTGCAGCGATAAGAATTCACCATGGGCATCGATTCAAGCTCGATTCGAACAAATGAAAAACTCTCTTTTTTTCCGTTTTTCCCCTACGTGGCATCACTGGCAAAGTCACTCGAGAGCGCGGGCAGAGCAAATGAAACCTCTATATAGTTTCTTACTCTATGGCCTGATGGAGCACATGTGACCAAACTGAGGAACTTGCTCTGCTTATATAGGCGCCGGCTAGTGTGACCAGCTGGAGCTACGGGATTTCGCTTAGTTTCGATGACCTGCTATTGAAATCTCGGGATTTTCGCTGATGTGAGAATAGTGTTTAAATTGTCTTACTGTGGAAGGGCAGTCACCGAGTAATGGCTGATGTTGGACCTAACAATCGTTTAAATGCTAAAATTGTGTTTGAAGATTGGCAAATAAGAAGGTTTCGCTAAAAGGATAATTTCTTAAGACGCAATTCGCTGTTGCGATGACATAGTTTATTAATACGCGGGATGGGCTTGATAGAATAATGGCTGATGATGCCCTGATAAAAAATTATCTTGTCTCGGAGTATTATCGTATATGGTTAAAAACAAATTTCTGCCAAAAGATTGCAAGGCGATTAAAGAAACATCTCTGACCCTACAAAACAGGATCATTGCGGTCTGGAAAAGGATGTCGCAAGCGCAGATCAGCCAAGATTAATAATGCGAAAATCCAAGCGTATGCGTGTACGTCATGTGCCAAGTGCCCAGGGATTATGATCGCAAAGTCGCCGTTCGGACCTTAAAGAGTCCGTGCGTTAATACCTGCTGCAGAAAAAAAGGACATATGGTTAATATGTTAAGCCCGTCAAGGAATCGAGGAGGACGAAAATATTCGAATGAAACGGAAAATAACGCAAAAGTCAGTTAAATCTACATTTTATTATGAGCAAGGCGGTCAAAAAGAAAGGTTTTTTGTGACACCAACAATTAATTAAAAAATAATATAGAAACTTATCACACTTACCATGTCGGGCCAATTGAGCATACCAGCACGAACTTCAAGACTCTAAGTTAGTCTGACTGCATCCAACAATGTCCAACAAATATTTCTCAACCCGTCAAGTAGTAAAGAAGTAGTAATAGCGACAGGTTACAGTTCCAGTCAAGTTTAAGTTTTAAAAGAAAAAGCTTGGAAAAAATAGAGATAAAAACGTAAAGATCCAAAAGTCGCAAAATTCAAACCAGCAGAGACGAAAACTAACCCAGAAGCCCAGTTCATGGATTCTAATGCAGTTTTTAGGTAGTATAAACATATATATGTTTAGAAAATGGGAACTAATACAATCCATACGTACCCGCAATTTTTGATGCAGGAGAAGTTCTTCCAGTGATGCATGGCCTGCTTAAAGAGCGCCTTCTGAGCTCCACCGTAGGTGGTGATGTCACAAGGCGTCCTTCTGGTACTAGCACAATTATGTTTGCCGCAGAAAATGTAAACATACAATTGTAGGAGGTGCCGTTTGTCCCAACGTTAATAATGATTTTTTTTCCAATAACCCGACCAAATCACTAGATGAAAAATTACCATTCAATATGTGAAACTATTGAATAATAAACCTTTAGAGAAGCATCTCAAGGTGTTCGACTTACGTACTTTTGCCCTGGACAAGACGTTACGAAGAAAGCTTCCACAGAGAAAGAGTACTCTTTCGGAGTAAACTCTCAAAAAGTAGACGAGACGTCAAATTTGTTGAAGGTGAGTTTTTTAAGAAAATGAATAACCTTAAAAACTCAAACTTTAATTAATAAATCATTCGCCTTGAATATAATCTTCTGGTATCATCCGGTACAACGATCTGGCAAGTACAGTAATCACAGGAAAATTTAGGAAAGCAGAGATGGATGCGGTAGAGGCAACCCGAATTTGGGCATCAACGAATTTGAGCACAACCGAAATTTAACGATTTAACTCGTAGCCAAAGTTTCCGCATAAATCTTTGAAATAAACTTTTATTCAGTATGAGACGATAAGAATGCTTTTCGCAGTAGCCGCGGAAACATGCATCAGGTTGATATCAAATTCCCACTTGAACGCCGATTTTCATGAAGACGTGTACACGCGATTCACCTTTTCTACGAAATCCAAACGGAGCTCCAGGAGCCTGCCTGGTCATGGGCAATCACCCAATATAAATTTGATGAAACGAATTCACAACCTCTCTGAGCTAGCCGCACATTTACAACAAATATTAGAAAGCAGTTCATTACATCTTGCGTCCATGAGTAATTGTCCTGACCAAGTGAACAAAGGTTATAAGATGATTAAGTTTCGGGAAGATGGATTTTGCCGAGGTGAGTAAGGTCCTAGTAGAATGGTGGGCAAACGATTATTTTTTAATTATTACTTTTTAAGAGGTGGGCAAGCATGGGCATTTTTTGTTTATTCGAAATGACGATTTTTAAGGGTTGCATATTTTCAAAAGCTTTTATTTATCGAAATTCTAAGAGATGGGAACGATTCTCTTGTAATTCCAAAAACAATTTTATAAAGTCAACTTTAATGTTTTTACAAAAGTTTTGAAGATTCTATATTTAAATTTTAAAAATTCGTATTTGTCGACCCATATTCTTTCAGAGCATGAGAGACCGCCATGTGGCAAAAATGAAGGTGCCCAAGACCACTAAAGCCAAAGCTTTGTACTCAGATCGATGAAATCTGTCCGTCAGCTATGAGAGAGAGCGAGAGGCAAATAGCTGGCGAATGGTTTTCGTCAGGATCTTTTTTCACCTAAGTACTCAGATTGACAAAAAACCAGAAAGGAAAGCTTACTTCGGGCGGAGCCGAAGTTGATATACCCTTGCAGAATATTCTCTAAGTTATGGTATTTCTAATTGTTCAGTTATATGACAGCTATAGGATACATTTGGTAGGTCGGATTGATTGGCCAAAAATAAAACCCATAGAAAATCTCAACCATCCTAACTTTACAAACACCAAAGTTCTGGCATTTTCGATCAATCAGTTATATGGTGTCTTTAGGTTAAAGTCGGCCGATCCTAATGAAATTTGGTAGGTCACATTGATCCCGGCCGTTCCGACTTGTATACTGCGTGCAAAGGAACGAAGGGTGTGTACAAAGTTTCAATTCGATATCTTTAAAACTGAGAGACTAGTTCTCGTAGAAACAGACAGACTGCCAGACGGACATGCTTATATCAACTCAGGACGCGATCCTGATCAAGAATTTATATACTTTATAAGGTCAGAAATGTCTCCTTCACTGCGTTGCACACTTTTGACCAAAATTATATTACCCTCTGCAAGGGTATAAAAATCCAGAAGATTGCATAGCGTTGCCAGAGATTATATTGGTCCTTGTCCTTGTGATTTATTTATTGTTATCGCAAAACAAACCTTTACAGGAAACTGTAGGCGTTTAAATTCAAATTCCCTTGGCGCAGCCAGTAAAAATAACGGCTTCAATAACAAATTTGTGAAGAGTTTTCACTTGCAATCTTGTTCCATTGCATAATTTTGGGGGTTTTAAGTTTCTTAATAACATAATTGGTGTTCCGACCTTAAGCGAAAGAATATGCAATGGGAATCCAGCTGGATTCTGCTTGTTAAGAAATTCTACAGGATAATGTACAGCATTTTCTGGCTCAGTAACAGAGTCTATTGATTTGTATTAAATGATTTTATTAGCTGATCATTAATTGAAGCAGCTCTGTCATTTCTTGAAGTTAAAATGGCTCGTTCTGATAACCAGTCCAATGACTTATGTAAGATTTCTGAAATATCAGGAAAAATTTTAGAAGTAAGCTTTTCCAAAGGGCTTACTACAGTACCCAAGCTTGAAGACAATTTTATTTTGCCCTCCAGCGTCGGATAATCTCCATTTCCTATTTTAAGTAAAGTTTGGGCAAAATCACCGGCAGTTTCATCACCTAGTAAATGTACGCGCATATTTTTTGTAAGAGCCATTTTTTGTATTTTACACCACAAAAAGGAAGATTTTATGCAAGATTTTATCTCATCAGCCCTTGTTCCTCGAGGTACAACTGGGAGCGTTTGTCTAAAATCTCCAGCTAATAGAACGGTAATACCTCCCATTAAGAAGTCATTGCCTTTTATGTCTTTTATCGATCGATCAAGAGCTTCAAATCCACCTTTATGAGCGGTAGTACATTCATCCCAAACAATGAGTTTACAATGTTTAAGAACGAATGCCATATTAGACTGTTTGGAAATGTTACAATAAGGTGTTTCTATATTATACCCTTGCAGAGGGTATTATAATTTTGGTCAGAAGTTTGTAACGCAGTGAAGGAGACGTTTCCGACCCTATAAAGTATATATATTCTTGATCAGGATCACCTCCTGAGTCGATATAGCCATGTCCGTCTGTCCGTCTGTCCGTCTGTCCGTCTGTCCGTCTGTCCGTCTGTCCGTCTGTCCGTCTGTTTCAATACCGTTTGCGAGCTCAGTTTAAAAGCTAGCGATCTGAAACTTTCACACTCGTCCTAAAACATGTGTACGCAGATCAAGTTTGAAAATCGCCCCGATCGGACGTCTATATCCTATAGCTCCCATAGGAACAATAAGATATATCTTGCAAGAATTGATGATATTTCGCGCAGTGTAAAAGCTATTGACATGAATCTTTCCAAATCGTATTTTTTTATGCATACCTTGATCAGGGTAAAAGCGCGTGGCGATCGGACGTCTATATCCTATACCTCCCATAGGAACAATCGGATATAACTTTGGAAATGGAAGATATTTCACGCAGTGTAAAAGCTTTTAACATAAATCTTTCCAAATCTTATTTTTTTATGCATACCTTGATCAGGGTAAAATCGCTTGGCGATCGGACGTCTATATCCTATAGCTCCCATAGGAACAATTCGGTGAAATCGGTCCAAATTTGTTGGTTTTCTGAATTTTTCGCGTAGTGTGTAAGCCACTGACATAAATTTTTCCAAGTCTTATTTATTTACGCATATCTTGATTAGGGTAAAAGCGCTTACCGATCGGACGTCTATTTCTTATAGCTTCCGTAGGAAAAATAGTTAAAGGCTGGAAAGTATCCCTTTTTTTCTATTTTTATATGACATTTTTGCAGTATAAAAGCAATTGACATCAAACGACGCAAATCTAGTTTATTTATGAATACCTTATTCCTTTCGCTACTTTTCCAGTTTTAGCAATTTCGGCAAAGTCTGCAAGGGTATTAAAACTTCGGCTTGCCGAAGTTAGCTTCCGTCCTCGTTATTAAATCAAAAGGAAGCTTAAATGCTGAATGGGCTGTCCGTCCCCCGGTTAAGAGCGGGGCCGCAATTCCTGAAGATGCATCAGCTAATGCAATTTTTTTATCTTGTCTAATTTTTGCCAATAGCAAATTAAAAAGAAACGTTTTTCCAGTGCCACCAGGAGCATCCAAAAAATACATTCCTTCGTTTCCAGCGTCAATGCTGTCTAAGATTGTTTTATAACAGTTTTTTTGTTCAAGAGTAAGGGAATTTTCCTCGTTTCTTACTTGAGCTTCATTGCATTCAACATTTATTTCTCGCAAGTATCAATGTTTTCCAAAAACTCTTTATCTCTATTTGCCTTGGGTAAACCATAACTTGATAAGACATCTCCGCCCATTGACAATATGATTTCTTCAATACAAATTAAACATTTATTAAAAACTTTTTCTATAAGTTCTGGATCTATATCGTCATCTATTTTAGATTTTAGTCTATACAATATATCTTCTGAAAGACTTTACTTGTACTTAGATAGAAAGAAAGAAGCATAGCATCAGATAACTGACAATGAGTTAACATCATTGCAAAGAGGTCACGCAATTTATTTGGAGACTGGCATAATGCTGCTTCTTCCAATGTGCAGTCCCAGAGCTTATCATCTTCTAGTAAGCCTAAAGCTTTGCAAGCCAATTGGAATTTTTTATACAAAACACCATTTACAGTTTTTAAAAAAGAGAATGATGTTGGACCCCGAACTTCGTGAAGTAAAAGTCTTAAATAAGAACATTCACTATTTTTTGGGTGTATTGTATACACACGCCCCAAAGTATTATTCTTTTTAACACCAGAAAACTCTGGTACATCTAACCCCTTCTTTCTTCTTTGGAATTTTTAATTAGCCCAAATGTAATAGGATGGCACCTCCACATAGAGAAGTGTTTTTGCAAAGTGGTCATTTTTTTTTTTAATTAATTATGTCATTGTTTAGTTTATACACGTAGTTATGGTCATTGTTTCTGTTTCGTTGATTTATTTTCGGTTGTGGCTTTGACTGTTGTTGTTGTTGCTGCTGTTGTTTTTGTTGTTGGAGTAGAGGTTGCTGTAGTTGCTTTTGCGGTGCTAGTTGTTGTTGCTGAAGTTGTTGCTGGATCACTGGTTGCTGAAGTTGTTGTTGCTGCAACAGTGGTTGCTGAAGTTGTTGTTGCTGCAGCAGTGGTTGCTGAAGTTGTTGTTGTTGCAGCAGTGGTTGCTGAAGTTGTTGTTGTTACAGCAGTGGTTGCTGAAGTTGTTGTTGCTGCAAGTGTTGTTGTTGCTGTAGTAGCGGTAGTTGCTGAATTTGTTGTTGCTGAGTTTGTTGTTGCTGGATTTGTTGTTGCTGGATTTGTTGTTGCTGAGTTTGTTGTTTCTGGATTTGTTGTTGTTGTAGTTCTTGGTGTAGTTGTGGTTGTTGTTGTTGCAACCTTGATAAGAATGCTTGGTGGTACAGGACTCGAATATAGTCTTCGAGTTGAGCCAGTTGAACCTCTGCTCCGCTTGTTACCGCCGCCGTGTTCGAGTTCATTTTGGCAATGAACGCGTCTTCGAAAAATCAAAAGCGCCAGACAGAGAGAGAAACCGCACAGAGAGGGGTACGAATTGCCAAAATAAAATACACCGAAAAAGAGAGCGCATCGCTCCATGATGCTCACTTTTAAATAACTGTTTGTTATCGTGGTAAAGACAGGCAGAGAGAAGAGGAGAGGGAGAGAGAGAGAGTGTGCTGTGTGTTGATATAATTTTGTTATATTTTATTGTTAAGTTTAATTTAGTTTTAAATTTTAAATTTTAAAGTCTTAAGAAGAAATCAAAATCAGACACAATTTGCCGATGGGAGAAATGGGTAATATTTTATGATTTTCTAAGATCAATAAATATAGTAAACATTAAAATATCCAATATTAAATATAATAGAATCTTTATTATGTAGAGGACTAAATTTTGGCCAAAAATCGCATCGATTGATTAACGCGTTTAGCGTCCAGATTTTTTTTTATAGAAATTGGGGGTTTTTGCCACTTTAAGAAAATGGGGGCATGTTTGTGGCCAAAATAAATCTTTTAAGGTTACAAATTTTTTTGTAAACGGAATCAAAACTAGCTAATACTTTGGGTATTATAGTTCAAATATTCAAGAATTGATGAGCATTAGAAATTTTTAAGTCCATGACTATTGAAAAATTGGATTTATGGCAGCATCCGGACCACTGTGCAGTGTACCAATTAAAAAAAACTAACTTCTAACCTCCTTCTTTCCTATCAGAATGCAAGAGACTTGTGCAACTCACTAAATTGTATTATGATAGCCTTTCCTTTGCATCTCATATTATCGTGTTCACAGAAGCCTGGTTAAAGCCGGAGATCTTTAGCTCGGAAGTTTTTCCAGGTAAGTACACAACATCCCTCCAGACGGGGAGGTGGAGTCTTAATGGGAGTTGATTCAAACTTTCCGTCAGAGGAGTTATTTTTTGAGGAATTCAATACCATTGGATTTATTTGAGAAAAGTTATCGCTTCCTGGTAACTCTACATACAAAACTTGCTCATATATTTCGCCGTTGTCTGAACTTCCTGATTATTTAAATCACCTTTCCGTTATTAAGTCTGTTGTAACTAATCTTTTCGATAGGGATTAGTGGGTAGTTCTAGGTGATTTTAATATACCTGGAGTTACTTGGTCCACTGAGGATGGATCGAATGTCTTATTACCTATAGCACAGCATGATTTTATTGACTTATCTCAAGTAATGTTCTAAATTCACGAGATCGCCTACTTGATTTGTGTTTTGTATTAAATCCTGAAAATGTGTTTCTGTCCAGAGCAGCACCACTCACGCAACCTGAATTTCCATATCATCCTACAATCGAACTTACAATTTACACGGCTACAGTTATACAAGAAAAATCAGAAAAATCTGAAAAATCAACCAAACGAATAAATAGTTTTCGTAAGGTAGACTTTTTAAGGCTTAATCATTTTATTTCTGGCATTAATTGGTCTGATCTTTACTCATGCAATAATATGTCCGATGTAGTTTATGTTTTTACACTGCAATAAACTGATTTTTTAATTCCTGTTTTTAGAAAAGAGTTGACACACTTAGGAAATGTAAAGTCCAAACTTTTTAGGAAATATAAAAATACCGGTTCTCAATCTGTTTTTGCTAGATATTTAAGTGCTCGGTCAAGATTTACCGTGCTTAGTGCTCAGTGTTATAATAGTTACTTAAACTGTTGTAAGGTCCAGTTACAGTTTTACAACTTCGTTAACACCAAGCATAAATCTAATTCTAATCCTTCCCCTTTGTCGTTTGAAAACATGACGGCAACCACAGATCAGGCAATAGCGGATTTATTTGCCCAATTTTTTCAAACGACTTACTCTACTTTAGATCATTCATTACAGCCTTATTCTTACATCATATCCAAGTCGAATATTCTGTCCCACTTTAACAGAAAGCTCTCTTTTTTGGATCTTCTTCGTTTTGAGCCTGTTTATTCGCCAGGGCCCCGGGGTGCGTGCTTAGGTATTACGCTATGGCCCTGTGCAAACCTCTTCACAAGTTGTTTACCTTATCTCTAGAAACTTCCCTCAATTATAATTCATTCTCGCGTACTTATGTACGCAGATGATGTTAAGTTATGCGTGCAGACAAAGACATTTACTGCCATTTTGATTTACAATCCGATCTAGATAATGTAACGAACTGATTTTGTATGTCTGCTCGATACGAGTATCGTGCGGCTAGCTCAGAAGATGAGTGTTGTTCGTCCCACCAAATTTATATAAACGTGACCGCCCGATTGTCTAGTGAGAACGCACAGAATGTTAGGATGTTTGTATTAGGATCTTTATTTGCCGACTTGTCCCTCGGCCTGGGACTAATGGTGACAGATGGGCGTCTCAACGCCTTCCTTGAAGAATTGTGGCTGCTCCACAGTCGCTCTCCGCTGCCTCGTTGCTCGCTGCTCCGGAACGTCTCCGCTGTCTTTGGCCTCGGGGCTATGCGTCACCGTTCCCAGACTAGGGTGAACAGGCACTGGGCTCTCAAAGCGTACGCCTTTCGCAGCCGCAGCCTTCTGTCCCTGGATCTGTCCCGGCCGGTCACACCAGACGCCTACACAGTTTCTACCTGACGGTTCAGGCATACGCCGGAAGGCCGCCAATGCAGTCCCTGTGGCAGGACGCTAGGTTCAAGACGAACGCTTCCGCCCTCGCCTCTTAGCCGTGGACTGGATACGTCACAGTGTAGCTTGGTTGTTGCTGGGCCTGCGAAGACTGCTCGTCGTTTCTCGTGTCCTCGATGTCCTCGCTCTGCTCACGGCGCGAATCCTGGCTCCGTTGTCCGCGTGCTCTTGTGAGACTAGGTGCAGCGGGTCTTTGGCTCTCGGGATTCGGTCAGCTGCCTTTCTAGGACTCTGGCGGTGAACTACCGTGCTCTCGACGCATACGCCTCTCGAGACACCCGTGGTTTGGACGTGCGTCCCTCGTGGCAAGTCGCACCAGGGCCTGCACAATTCTCGCCTGCCGGTTCAGGCGTACACCGGAATTCGACAAGGCAATTGTTTTCGCACGGCAGCTGGTTCTGGACAACTACCTATCAATACCCGGAGCTTTATTTTTCGGCAATACTTGGATGACATCAATTATCTCCTCAACCCTTATAGGCTTAATAGACAATGACGTTTGCAATGGGGTTTGCAATATCAATTGAGTCTCTCTAGCCTGCACTGTCGAAGAAAAGGCTTACGGAGTGAAGCGTTCCTCCAAATGAAGACCGAAAGCATTGGCCTGCTCCAAATCATTTATTGCTAGTTCACCACCAGGACATCGGATGGGGTCTTGTCTAAAGGGTTGTCTTTTGAGCGATTTTGTGCACTTCCATAGCGAATATTTTGCATCAACGGTGTAGTCCATTGAGGACAGTTTTTGCTCAAAGAAATCACTTCTAATTTCCCTTAATAGTGTTCGGAGTTGTCTTGCTGCCTGGTTCCACATGTTTCGGTCCTCAGGATCTTGAGAACGGATAGCTCTTCTACGAAGGCGGCTTTTTCTTGTGATTAGTTCTCTGGCCTCCCTTGTAAGAACAATGCCATAACTTATGGCACGAGGAGCAGGGTCGGTGGCATTGAAGCAGTAGCAGCTCTGTAAATATTATCAGTAAGAATATCTACTGCGTGCTCAATGCCTTCTCTAGAGTCCAGAGTCGAATTTAGTTCAAAGGAGCGCTCAAGATGCTGTTTGAAAGTCTGACTTGTGATTAACCGAGGACTTGGTCTGACATTAACACCATTTGTTTGCAAATCAACAATAAGAGCAATATAATCCGAGTCGAGATCCCAGCTTTGGCATATATTTACTTGGAAATCCGGTATTCCATGGTATAATGCGAAATCAATGCAAGTTGCTGTGTGGCTTGGTATATATGGATATCTGGTAGGCATTCCAGTGGAAAGAATTTTAACCCCTCTGGCTGATATAGATTCAACCAGCCCTTGCCCTCTGGGTGAATTGTATACGTCTCCCCACATCCAATGACGGGCATTCCAGTCGCCTCCAATCAAATACCTTTGGCCGCAAGAAGCAAGAATGTCAGTGAATTGCCTTTCTTGATCCTATTCCTTGGAGAGCAGTATATGGCGCTAACTTCCATGTCTCCCAGTCCAGTGGCAATTTTAATGGAGGACATCTGAATGGTTGGAGTTTCAATAACTTTATGTGGGAAATGACGGAGAGTACTCCTTACCAATACTGCCGCACTTCCGTGGCCATGATTGTGACTTGATGGTTTATTCGCTGGATAGAAGGTTAACCATATATTTTAACTGTTTTAAGAGAAGGATGTCAATGCTGCTGTTGTGCGCGAATAGTTCAACTTCTCTGGCTTTACCTGAAATGCCATTGGCATTCCAGATAAGAATCTTGAGAGGATTTATTGTGAGGCTGAGCGTTGTTGTGGAGCTGGAAAGTTAATCTATCCCCAGTCCATTGCTTAATCATGTTGGCCATTTCGAAAACCATGTTTTCAAGCCGTTGAAGTCATTGTCATTTCATAAATTGTTGGTGCTGTTGTTCCAGTATTGACTGAGCGTCAAATGTATTTTGTTGCTGTACAATATTTTTCCCAATTTTCGGTAATTGTAATAGGGTTGGAACATCATTTAGACGGCTTTGGGCATGTCCATTTCCGTTCCTTGCTATTGAGGCGTAAGATATGCCACCAGTATTGGCTGCAGAAGTATTAGACGTTCGGTAGATTAACTAGAAATTATATTCCCCTAATATTAAATCACTGTAGATCTAACTATGCCTTGGATGAGCCTTTCAGAGTTCTATGTTCTGACTATAATAGACAAAAAAACGATTCAGTCGAGTTTATGCACTTGTTTCTAACGGTCGTGACTAGCTCTTATCTACAACCGTAGTGATCTCCAAGTTTTTTTGTTTGTGCTCTTACCAATCTATTTTTAGACACCGACCGCCGCGCCGGTGTCTCCACCAAGCTTGCAAAAACATTGAAAACTCTAGATCAAAAGTGTCGACGTTGTGTTCGACTCTGCCCTTTGGGCTAGTGTCTTGTCTCTCGCTCGCACACGCTCTTCCCGGTGAGAGATAAGAAATTGACTTTTGTGGTAATATTTTCATGACAACGCATATTATTTCTAATAGTTTCCTAACCGAAAATATAGTAAATTAATAAATGGATTATAACACACCTTCTTATCCGTCGCACTCGAAAGAGGTGTCTGGATTTGAGAAGATGGAGGAAGTCTCTGGTCAAATCTCCAGCGGAGTAGCTCGTAAAAGCCTGTAAAAGGATGTGCTAAATTAGGATCTGCTAAAACTAGTTCTGCCACACCAGTTACCAACACAGTAACAGTTACTCGTGTCTGTTTTGGAACAACATACACCGTTGGGGCCTCCACTAGTATTTCAGTTTCTTCTGCTGCTATGTTTACGTCCCCAAAATCTGATATTTTGCCAGCGATAACTGCAATGGGGTGCTCGTTTCAGACACCAAGTTCTTCTCTTCGCAGAAAACGGACTCCTTTTGATCTTAGTAGAGAACCGCAAATTTGAAAGAGAGTAAAGCTTACTTAAGCAAGATACTTAATGGTAAGGCAAGTCATGCATCGACGTCAAATGGTCTGGGCAATAACCGCTTTGCACCACTAGCTGAGGAAAATAACTCCTTCGAAGAGATGGAGATTAACGAGGAGACTTCTGAACCCAATTCTCTACAGGGTCAGAGATCAACTCAGTTGGTTAATCCGAAACCTCCACCAATTTTTGTACCCAAGGTGAATAACATTGCAACACTGAAAAGTACACTTAATCAGGTTATCTCCGCAAAGGATTACGATATACGTACTTCTAGGCATGGAATTTCTCGCATATACACTGCTAGTGCAGAAGCGTTCAGAAAAGTAGTCCGTAGCTTGACCGCTTTAAACTGCGTGTTTTGGCATCATCTCCGCAAGGATAAACCATTCAGGCTGGTGATAAAGAACATACATTCTACTGTCCCTAGGGAGGAAATAGAACGTTGCTTCACTGATAAGGGATTTTTCGTTTCAAATATATACTGCCCGAGAAATTGCTGTAGAGGAAAATGACAAAGAATTTTTGAATTCAAAAACAAGACAAAATTTATTTTATGTCAACCTTCAGCTGTCTCGTAATGTATCCGAATCGTTAAGAATAAAGCAAATAGGTAGACACAGGGTCACTGTGGAGAAGGCTGTTCGCAATCAGTGTTATAACTGCCCTGTTCATATCTCAGTAGATTAATTTATATTAATTGGAATACATACATACATATACAGTGGCTCACAGTAGTATGCACTTCAAACCCCTAACTTTAAACTTTTATAGTGTTAAAACTATTAGGCGTACTGCAACAAATGTGTTGTCAAATTAAAGATGATATTGTTTAGATTAAATTAGTGATTTCATTTATTGTCTACTTTTTCATTTTATAACCAAAACATAACAAAATAATAAAATACTGCTTATTTCTACCTCACAGCTTATTTTATGCAGCACCAAAAATATAAAAATATTTGGAAAGTATTTATTTTTTTTTTGTGTTTTTAGTATTTAGTGTGGTAGCCTTTATTGTCTATTACCGCTTGAAGTCTTTTTGCCCAATTTTTATACCCGTTACTCGTAGAGTAAAAGGGTATATTGTATTCGTGCAAAAGTATGTAACAGCTAGAAGGAAGCGTTTCCGACCCTATAAAGTATATATATTCTTGATCAGGGTCACTAGCCGAGTCGATATAGCCATGTCCGTCTGTCCGTCCGTCTGTCTGTCTGTCTGTCCGTATGAACGCTGAGATCTCGGAAACTATAAAAGCTAGAAGATTGGCATTTTGTATGCAGATTCTAGGAGTTTCTACGCAGCGCAAGTTTGTTTCAAAAAGGTGCCACGCCCCCTTTAACGCCCACAATCGCTTATATACGATTTTAAAAATTTAAATATTTCGGAAAAGTAAAAATGCAGTTTTATTGTGTTTATCAATACCTATCGAAATGTAGAAGAAATTTTTCAAATCGGACCATTCGTTAAAAAGTTATGCGTGATCAAAGTTTCTATCTCCATCTCCCTCGCACTCCCTTTACCTGAGTAACGGGTATCTGATAGTCGGGGCACCCGACTATAGCGTTCTCTCTTGTTTTTTCTTCAGATCGGCTGATATAATGCTCCACTCTTTGAAAAGAGCATCCTTCAGCTGGTTTTTATTCGAAATGGAGTATTTTCGAATATTATTCTCCAAAATTGCCCACAAATTTTCGATCACGTTTAGATCTGGAGATTGAGACGGCGGAATCATCACATGGGGACAGTAGTAAATCAGCCAAGACTGCACAATACCCGCCTTGTGCTTGGGATCATTGTCTTGATAAAAACGGAAATTTGACCTTATTCCCAGATCCTCCGCACTTTGCAACAAATTGTCCTTGAGAATATTGAGATATTTCATTTTGTCCTTTGTAGACCCAATAAAGGCCAGTTTTCCCGGACCACCAGCGGACATACAGGCCCAAAAGCCATTTATTAGCGCCAAAAATAAGCTGTCCAGGCTAACATATGCCAAAGCTCACCTATCGATGACACCAGACTTTTGGAACACTGTAATTTTTGCAGATGAATCAAAATTTAACATTTTTGGATCGGACGGAAATGCTTATGTTTGGCGAAAAGCTAATACGGAGCTACAGAAGCAGAACTTAAAGGCCACAGTAAAGCACGGTAGTGGGCACGTGATGTTTTGGGCCTGTATGTCCGCTGCTGGTCCAGGATACCATAACAAACAAATCGCCTGGAAATTCAAATTATAATATGTAATATATAAAAATAATAATTGACTTATTACACATGGAAAAAAAGGTTTTTCCCATTGCAAAAAATGTTTGTTTTTTATTTCATTTTACAAGATTAATAATATTTCAGTCCAACATAAAACTAAAACAATATGCATTCGTATTCAATTCCATATTCCAATATATATTTAAAGTCTTAAAATTAATTAAATGCTTAAAATTCATTTTGTAAAATTTTTTTAAAATAAAATAATAGAGGAACTTCTTTGTCCAGTCATCGAGAAAGATGTTCTTAAAATAAAATAATAAAGGAACTTCTTTGTCCAGTCTTGTAAGTTTCTTTTAAGATCAGAATATTACATATAATATCAGAATATCTTCTTCGTCAGAGCTGCTTAAATTAAATTTGTTTAGATCTTTACATAACTTTGTTCATTGGGCTTAAAATTATTGCATCCATTTTCGCGCAATGATTGTTTTACATGTAATATATGTGATACATTTACATTTTTAAAGCGGATTCGATTTTTCGTTTTGATTAAATTAATTTGAGAGAATATGCGTTCGCACGACGCATTAGAAAAGGGCAAAATTAACATAGATTGAGCAAATTTCGAAATATTCGAATATTTATAGCAATTATTTATATCTTTTAACTGACTCAATTCGTACCAGAGTGTATCGCAATTGAGATTTTTAGTCAAAAGCATTTTAACCATGTCTTCAGTTTTCATTGTTCGATACTCATTGTCAATTATTTGTGGATCATTAACAAAATCGGTAAAGCGTTCATACAGCATGAACACCGATTGACAAATTTGATTGAAAATACAATAAAATATATAAAAAAATATATACCATTAAAATACTTTTGAGCAAAATCAGAGCTGATAAAATACCAAAAAGTATTTAAAATACCATATTCGGACACGCTGGACCGAACTCTGGCAATGAGCGCGCGAGCATCAAAATGAGAATAAGAATGGGAGCTAAAAAAAAAACCCGAAGGCACACGAAGTGTCCGGGGCCTGCCGCTTAGAGCCGCTTTGAAAATTTTGTGTCCATTTTCGTTGTATGAAACGACCAGTCTATATGTTGTATGGTTAGTGC
The DNA here is from genome assembly GCA_018152295.1 of Drosophila carrolli. Classification (NCBI taxonomy): domain Eukaryota; kingdom Metazoa; phylum Arthropoda; class Insecta; order Diptera; family Drosophilidae; genus Drosophila; species Drosophila carrolli. Next base: position 26,213,648 of record JAECXJ010000002.1, on the reverse strand, counting down.
TACTGATGAGGATGATGATGGTTTTACGCCAGATGAGGTAATCGAATTGCTTCAAACAAACCTTTTAGGAAAAGATAAAAATATTGGGGGAATACTGAATGCATCATCACCATTCTATAGGCACTTTAATCTAAAATATAAATCTTCGGCTATATAAGTTCGTTGATTAAGCAAGCAATTATGAAAAGAAAACTTTAAATATAAAATGTATCTACTATTTTGAAACAAGAATAAATGAACGTGTATTGGCAAACGGAGAGATTGAGCAAGCAATTGTCAAAAAATTAGCCCGTCGTCGTCATTGCCATCATTATCATTTATCATCAACATCATTGTCGTCGACATTTTACTGGAGACGTCTCCAAGTGAAAAGACAACGACAATGATGATGATGATAATGATGGCAATGACGACGACGGGGTCTGTTTTGACAATTGCTTGCTCAATCTCTGCGTTTGTCAATACTCGTTCAATTATTGTTGTTTCAAAATATTGGATACATTTTATATTTAAAGTTTTTTTTCATAAAAAACATCGGCTAACTATCGCATAAAAAATTCCGTGAAATTTGGATGGTGAATGGATCACGGCATAAGCTTCCGATTTTGTTGTTGTTTTTGTCGTCATCGTCGTCGTCATCATCATCATCATTGTGATGATGATGACGACGACGATGACGACAACAACAATAAAATCGGAAGCTTATGCCGTCTTCCCACAGAGATCCATCCACCATCCAAATTTCACGGACTTTTTTATGCGATAGTTAGCCGATGTTTTTTCGGTGCAACTCTGAGATTTTCTTCTTGACAGTGAAAATTGAAGCATTCACTACGAAAACGTAAACATTGAGACGCAAACTTTTAAAAATGGAAGGCGCCAAAGCAACATGTATGAACAATAAATGCTGTTTAAATTTGTAATAATTCATTGTTGTTAATTTCACAGTCAATAATACGCGAACCGCCGGTGGCAAGCTGAGGTGGACGGTGCAGATGAAGCTCCTGCTGATCGACATTAGGCGAGTCAGAAAAAATGTCCATGTATGCATGGACCCCGATGAGATAGTTCAAAAAGGGCTGGAGCAGCAGGAACAGCAGGCCAAAATCATGTAGAGGATGGCAGACAGCCAAGCTAAATTCCAATCCGATTTGTTGGACCTGTTGAGAAAATAAAAAAATTAAAGAATGTAGGATAAATAGATTAATTAAAAAATAAAATGAAATTATAATAAAACAAAAAAAGCATTTTTATATTTAATTAACTTTATTTGTTACCATTTAAATTTTGCAAACAGTGTTTTGTGCAACTCCAAAAAGCAATCCGATGAAACGATATTCGGCGGATAATCCCAAAGTATACAAGGCTGTAGCAATCCTCTTTTCGGTCCACCAAAAACGAAAAGGTCCTCTTCTCCATACGAAAACTTTCTTTGAAGAACTCGTCGTTGTTTTCCCAAAATGTCCCGTATTGCTTCTGTTTCATACAAAACGCATACTTTAATAGCATCCACACACACTCTATGGGAAGAGGGTATAAGTTGGCAACTTTGAACTTGACGATGATGATGATGATGTGAACTCAAACGATGATTTTTTTAATTTACTGATAATTATTTGCTAATTTAAAGTTCATAGCTGCGCTTTTATTGTGTTTTTTCGTACATTCTGGACCTAAAAAACATTTTGCTCTGACAAGAGGCACTCCAGATAGTATTAATGTTATTTTGTCCTCACATGTAAACTCCTGCAATCGACTTTTGTGAGTTTTTTGAGTTTTTCCCTCCATTTCTTATAATGTTCAGTGAGAAGCGCACGCCAAAAGATTAAATTTTTTAATCTTTTCGCTAGGGTTTACCCAAAGTTCATTTCCGCAGAGTGGCAACGCTATGAAATTTTCTGGTATTTTTTTCGTCGATCTGAGGAGCGAGATGAAAAAAAGGGCCGATGAAAAGTGAACGCCAGCTATTTACCTCTCGCTCTCTCTCATGACTGGCGTACGGTTTTCGTCGATCTGTATACTAGGCTTAAAAAATGTAATCTTTTGGCGTGCGCTTCTGACTGAACATTTTAAAAAATAGAAGGAAAAAATCAAAAAACCCGCAGAGTCGATTGCAGGAGTGAGGACAAAATAAAATTAATACTATCTGGGGTGCCTCTTGTCAGAGCAAAATGTTTTTTAGGGCAAAAATTTACAAAAACACAATAAAAGTGCAGCTATGAACTTTAAATTGGCAAATAATTATCAGTAAATTAAAAAAAAACAACTGTTAAATTTAAATTGTATTGTTTTTTAATTTCTTTGTATAGCGGCAGACTTGTTTTGCCAAGGTAGTTGATAATACCTCTTAATGACTCTTTTCCGCAAATACGATATTTGAATTTTAACTGATTGTCAACAAACCCAGATGATTGACAGTACGACCGTAGCACGCTTAATTGGTCACTCTGGAAAGATTAAAGTTTTTACGCTAGCGTTTGTTGATCTGAGAACTAGGCTTTATGGACAAAATAATAGGTGTGTTTTTTTTCTTTTTAACTTCCTTTTTAATTCAATTTTTTTTTACTCTTTGGACAATATCCCAAAGTTTATTTTTATTTTGACAAAAAGTCTTTCCGACGTCTCTTGTGTACTCATGTACACCCCAAAGATTCTCGATGCGATTGAGGTCCGAGGAGTATTTTGGCCACATAGAAATATTTTGGCCACTGAAATTGAGAATATTGTGTCATCGCTGACCGTTCGGCGACGATTGGCAAGAGCATGGTATAACATTTTAAGTGAAACTTTTCGTAAGTTAATATCCTTTATGCCAAGACGAATAGAGAAAGTCTTGCAAAATAATGGCGGATATACCGGTTATTAGCTGCCAGATACTTAGTTTATCATAAAACGAGGACGGAAGCTAACTTCGCCAAGCCGAAGTTATAATACCCTTGCCGACTTTGCCGAAATTGCTAAAACTGAAAAAGTAGCGAAAGGAATAAGGTATTCATAAATAAACTAGATTTGCATCGTTTGATTTCAATTGCTTTTATACTGCAAAAATGTCATATAAAAATAGAAAAAACGGGATACTTTCGCAGCCTTTCAAAATTTTTCCTACGGAAGCTATAAGATATAGACGTCCGAACGGCAAGCGCTTTTACCCTAATCAAGATATGCGTAAATAAATAAGACTTGGACAAATTTATGTCAGTAGCTTACACACTGCGCGAAAAATTCTGAAAATCATCAAATTTTGACCGATTTCACCCTATTGTTCCTATGGGAGATATAGGATATAGCCGTCCGATCGTCACGCGCTTTACCCTAAAAAAAAACACAACCACACATCCGGGGGGTGGGGAAGCACCCACATCCGGGATGGGGAAATAAAATGATCTCTACCACCCCCACATATCCGCAAATAATTAAAAAAACAAAAACAACAAAATTCAGATAACAATTAAAATAAATAGTGCTTGACAGGCATATTCTAAGTCAATTAAAAATTTAATTGCATTAAATTACTAAAAACAACGAAGCTATGATTTTGCGCTGCATTTTGCAGCAATATGATATAGTAAATAGTTACTATACCTCAAAGGAATATTTTGATAAATAGAAAAACAGCAAAATTAATTTTTTTTTCATTTTTATTTTTTTTAATTTGTCTGATTTTCCTATGAGATCTATATGATATAGATGTCCGATTTTAATTTAATTAAACCCGAAATTCCATAGTATTTAAATATAGCTAGATCCCAAAAAACAAAAGAGAATTAAAAACAACAAAGTTATATTTCAAAATAAACAATTTTTTTCGATTGTTCCTATGGGATCTATATTTTATAGTCGCCCGATCCGGCTTGTTCCGACTTATATACTTCTTGCAATAGAAAGACAACTTTTGGATAAGTGTCCGTCTGTCCGTCTGTCTGTTTCTACGCGAACTAGTCTCTCAGTTTTAAAGATATCGAATTGAAACTTTGCACACACCCTTCTTTCCTTTGCACGCAGTATATATGTCGGAACGGCCGGGATCGGCCGACTATATCCTATAGCTGCCATATAACTGATTGATCGGGAATGCCATAACTTTGGTGTTTGTAAAGTTAGGAAGTTGGGATTTTCTATGGGTTTTATATTTGGCCAATCAATCCGACCTACCAAATTTCATAAGGATCGGCCGACTATATCCTATAGCTGCCATATAACTGATTGATCGGAAATGCCATAACTTTGGTGTTTGTAAAGTTAGGAAGTTGGGATTTTCTATGGGTTTTATATTTGGCCAATCAATCCGACCTACCAAATTTCATAAGGAGCGGCCGACTATATCCTATAGCTGCCATATAACTGAATGATCGGAAATGCCATAACTTTGGTGTTTGTAAAGTTAGGAAGTTGGGATTTTCTATGGGTTTTATTTTTGCCAATCAATCCGACCTACCAAACTTCATAAGGATTTGCCGACTATATCCTATAGCTGCCATATAACTGAACGATTGGAAATGCCATAACTTTGGTGATTGTAAAGTTAGGAAGTTGGGATTTTTTATGAGTATTAAGAATGCATCATATGAATAATTCTGGAGAATATAATTTAAAGAGTATTCTGCAAGGGTATATCAACTTCGGCTCCGCCCCAAGTTAGCTTTCCTTTCTTGTTAAAATGTGGAGTAGTCGATCATGACTATTTTAACAAAAAATTGTTTAAGGAGATGTGTAGGGTTGTTGAAAGTCTAAAAAGTAAATTTGCAAATTTAAAAGTTGGTTCTGAAACCAAAATGACCCAAACAAATTGACGGAGGTGTTCGACCAAAATGTCGAACAATTAAACAATTATTTAAAGGAAACCATTAAGGAGCTTAATAAGGCTAGCCGCGAAGACTGCTTACTAAGAGCTAATTTAATAGAATTTTTATGGAATAGAACAAGCAGTAAAATAAAGGAGTTCTGCAAAAGATATGAAAACAAGAGAGAACGCTATAGTCGAGTGCCTCGACTATTAGATACCCGTTACTCAGCTAAACAACTTAATATAAATATGCCTTCTTGTATGTTTTTCGCCGCTCGAATTAGCACCTTGGCCAGCTGTTCCAAAGTCATCCGTTAGATGGCGCTATTGAAAGGCGGAAATGTAGGCGCTAGCCAGGCTTAAGTGTTTAATTGGTTTTTGGGCGTTAGAGTATCGATAAGTATTGACGAAACAAATCAACATATCAATTAAAATTTTCATAATAGCATCAAAACTGTGGCCACAGCTTGTGGCTTGTGGGCGTCAGAGGGGGCGTGGCACCATTTTGAAACAAACTTACGCTGCGTAGGAACTCCTAAAATCTACATGCAAAATGCCAATCATCTAGCTTTTATAGTTTCCGAGATCTCAGCGTTCATACGGACAGACAGACGGACAGACATACGGACAGACGGACATGGCTAGATCGACTCGGCTAGTGATCCTGAACAAGAATATATATACTTTATAGGGTCGGAAACGCTTCCTTCTACCTGTTACATACTTTTGCACGAATACAATATACCCTTTTACTCTACGAGTAACGGGTATAACAACATATCTTTCGACGAAGCCGTCGAAGAGTTAGAATTTGACGTTAAGAACGTGTTAGACATCCTAGACGAAAGGATAAAATCTTCCGATGTGAGCATAGGAAGTAATAATGGGGTATTGGTAAGGGATAGAGTTGATGACCTTCCCCTATTATCAAAAATACAAGTTCCAACCTTTTCTGGAGAAGGAAAAGAATGAGACTTATTTTCCTAATTAGTTAAAGAAATAATTCATAATAGAGATGATCTGAGCTCATCTCTAAAATTTAATTATTTGAAAACCGCTCTTAAAAGCGAGGCAAGGAGTATGGTTGCTCACTTGCTGACAGGTTCTGCCGAAAATTTTACTGCCGCTTGGGAACTTTTAACCAAGCGGTATGAAAATAAGAGAAAAATATTCTCAGATCAGCTGAATCGTTTGATCGAGCTGCCCATTCTAGACAACGATTCAGCAAAACAGATTAAATGGTTTATTGATTCAATATTTGAATTCATTTAATCAGAACAAAAGCGAATTTAAGTGAGGATGTTGATGTGATTTTCGCACACATTATCAGTGGTAAATACCACTGTTAAGGAAAGTTGTTTACTTTGTAAAATGGTTGGACACTTTGTAACAAATTGTTATAAGTTTAGGGGAATGAGTCCGATAGAAAGAGGGGAGTTAATCAGAAAACAGCGCTTGTGCAACAGATGCTTTAAGCATTCTGTTTTCAAGAAGTGTAACTCGGAATATTTATGCTCAATTTGCAAAAAACCGACTGAAAAAAGAGAAAAAGTAAACACCTGTGTTACTAAAGAACAAGCATTTCTAGCTACCGCATTGATTAAGGTAAAATCAAATAAAGGTGGCTATGAAAACCTAAGGGCATTAATTGATAGTGGATCGCAGTGCACCATTATTTCAGAAGAAGCTGCGCAAATATTAAATTTATCTCGTAAACAAACTATCACCGAGGTTAGTGGAGTGTCCTGTTCAGACACTTGTACTTCAAAGCACAAAGTTAATTTAAGTATAAAGATGCGCGACGATACAAAAAATCCACTGAATATTGAAGCTAGTATTCTTCCAAAACTAATGAAGGCTTTACCGATCAAAACTATAGATGTTGACAAGTCAAAGTGGACGAAATATACGTTGGCGGACCCTCACTTTAATAAACCAAGTAGGGTAGATATTATAAAAGGAGTTGATTTATATCCCTATATCGTAAAAGATGAAGTTGTTAAAATAGACGGACTACTAGGACAGAACACTGAATTCGGATGGATTATATCCGGTTGTACAAAATCTAAAGGTACAAAATTAATTGTGGCAACTACTATGGAAGTAGGAGATTAAGAGAGGTTTTGGGAAATGGAAAATGATGATAATGACATTGAGGAAGAAATTTGCGAAAGACATTTCTTAGAGACCACTAAAATAGATAAAAATGGGAGATATGTGTTCAAGAATTAGGAGAATCCAAAACGCAAGCAATAGCGCGATTTTATGACTTAGAAAGAAAACTAAATAAAAATATAAAACTTAAACAAAATTACATAAAATTCATGCATGAATATATTGACTTGGGTCACATGATAGAGACCAAGATAGAAGGAAAATATTATTTACCCTATCAAGCCTTACAACATAATTAAGGATATTAAGGATGCCTCAGCGAAAACTACAAACAACAAAAGTCTAAATGGCATTATGTGGGTTGGACCAAGAGTCCAAAAAGATATCTTTGATATCATCGTCAAATGGCGTAAATGGGCATTTGTATTATCAGCGGACATTGAAAAAATGTACCGGCAAATAAACATGGATAATGAAGATCAAGATTATTTGCACATTATTTGGAGAGACTCTCCAAACAAAAAACTAAAAAATTACAAACTAACAACGGTTACTCACGGTACAGCATCAGCACCCTATTTAGCTACAAGAGTGCTTGCTGAAATTTCAAATAAATCCGAAAAATCGTCAATAAAAGATATAATTAAAAATGATTTTTATATGGATGACAGCTTTGGTTAACAGAGCAAAAATCGAAAAACTATTCCTAAACTAGAACTTTGTGCTGCACATCTCCTGTCGAAATTAATAGATAGAGTTAGGACAGCAATTGGAAGTCAAACAAAGGCATATGGTTGGAGTGATTTAACAATCACACTTGCATGGATTAAAAATGGGAATAATAAAGACACATTTATTCGACGGCGAACCAACGAAATAAGGAAAATTATGGAGATCGAGTGGAGACATGTTCGATCAGAAGCATCAAGGGGAATAACACCGAACAAATTATTAGAATGTGAAATTTGGTGGAACGGACCTCAATGGTTAGCCAAGTCGGAAAAATACTGACCAATGGAAGATGAAGCAGATAGTATTATTGTCAGCACTACCTTAATAAAGAAACCAAGCCACTTTATACTATTACTAATAAAAAAGTACTCCTGTATGCGTAAACTGGAAAGAGTTATTGCATATAACCTAAGATTTATTGAAATGAAATTAAAAAAATAAATCATTTCCCGCATATCTAACAGTAAATGCAATAAAGTTAGCAAGCGTATTAATAATTAAAAACAAGAGAGAACGCTATAGTCGGGTGCCCCGACTATCAGATACCCGTTACTCAGGTAAAGGGAGTGCGAGGGAGATGGAGATAGAAACTTTGATCACGCATAACTTTTTAACGAATGGTCCGATTTGAAAAATTTCTTCTACATTTCGATAGGTATTGATAAACACAATAAAACTGCATTTTTACTTTTCCGAAATATTTAAATTTTTAAAATCGTATATAAGCGATTGTGGGCGTTAAAGGGGGCGTCGCACCATTTTGAAACAAACTTGCGCTGCGTAGGAACTTCTAAAATCTACATGCAAAATGCCAATCTTCTAGCTTTTATAGTTTCCGAGATCTCAGCGTTCATACGGACAGACAGACGGACAGACAGACGGACAGACAGACGGACAGACAGACGGACAGACAGACGGACAGACAGACGGAGAGACAGACGGACAGACGGACATGGCTATATCGACTCGGCTAGTGACCCTGCTCAAGAATATATATACTTTATAGGGTCGGAAACGCTTCCTTCTACCTGTTACATACTTTTGCACGAATACAATATACCCTTTTACTCTACGAGTAACGGATATAACAACAAGTAATTCAGTTTAGTTCGGAGATAATTAGCTTAAAGCTTAAAAAAGATATTCAAATTAAAAGCAAAATTTTAGGATTGAATCCATTTTTGGATAAAGACGGACTATTAAGAGTAGATGACAGAACTCCAGCGCCGAATTTCATACAAAACATCCGATAATTCTAGATAAGTGTCACTTAACTTCACTAATTATCAACAATTCACATAGATAAACATTACACGGCGGAATTAATTTGATGCGAAATTATATTCAAAGAAAATTTTGGATATTCGGATTAAGGAACAGCTTAAAGCAATACTTGAGGCAGTGTGTCAAATTTGCAAGATATAGACAACTTACGGCAGAACAAATTATGGGAAATTTACCAAAGCCTAGAGTAACTATGACCCTCCCGTTTTTAAATACTAGGGTAGACTATGCTGGCCCATATCAGATAAGATGCTCAAAGAATCGAGATCAAAAATCCTATAAAGGTTATATTGCTGTGATTGTTTGCATGGCAACGAAGGCTATCCATTTAGAAGTTGTTAGCGATTTGACTCCAGATGCCTTTTTAGCTGCGCTGAGGAGATTCTTTTCCAGAAGAGGAAAATGTGCAAAAATTTGCGTTCAGGAAATTGAATGAAGATTTACAGAAAGTACTCAATGAAAATATTAAAATTATTCCCGTTTTAGAAAATGTACAAATTGAATGGCATTTTATACCCCCGGCAGGACCTCATTTTGGAGGTGTATGGGAGGCCGGAGTAAAATCGGTAAAATATCACCTTAAAAGAATAATAGGGTATAATAATCTAACTTATGAAGAGATGGCAACTCTCTTATGCAAAATTGAAGCTGTATTAAATTCTAGACCTTTGTATACAGCCAATACTGACATTGACGATTTAGAAGACTTAACACCAGGTCATTTCCTGATAGGAAGGCCCATTATAGGACCTATTGAAGCGATTTCCGAGGAAAAACTTGGAAATTTTGATAGATGGAAGTTGATTCAAAAAATGAAACGGGAATTTTGGAATAAATGGAAGAATGACTATTTAAACACTCTTCAACAGAGAAATAAATGGAAAACAGGATTGCAAAATATTAACAAAGGTCAAATTGTGTTATCAAAAGATGAAAATTGTCACCCCGCAGATGGCCCTTGGGAAAAGTAGAAGAGGTACATAAAAGAAAAGACGACCGAGTCAGAGTAGTGAAAATAAAACTTCAAGATGGTTCAATTTCAAGACCGATTACGAAAGTTTGCCCTCTAACTGGAATAGAGTCCGAAGAAAGTGAATCACCTAGTCTTTTGAAACATACAAAGGGGACTCGAAATAGCCATAGAATCCATAAACTTGGAGTAATGGTAATAATGTTACTCCTAATGTTAGTTTGCTGTCCGACACGAGATGGCTGTCTATTGGGTTGGCGGTGTCACGGATATTACAGCAATGGGAAGAGCTGAAACTGCATTTTTGTTTAGCGGCAAACAAGGAAAAATGCCATAAAGCTGAGCTCTGGCATCAAATGTTTAACTATAAAAACAATTTATATCAATTCCAGTTTTATCGGAATTGCAAAGAGTGAACAAGTGTTTTCAGAGCAACAACACTAATGCCTCCGAGTTAATAAATGATTTCACGTTGGCCATTCAATCTTTGAAAAAAGGCATACTACCACCAGAAATAGAAATCGATTTATTGGCATCAGACGATTTTAAACAATATGTATACTATGACCTAGGATATGATTTCGAAAATCACATTAAATTAACCAAATTGGATCCGACTTCTCAAAAAGGTATCCTAGACTCCTATTCAAAATTTTTTTTGGCGCTCATAAAGCAATTAAATTTGATACCATATAAACAGTTAACGCTTCTTTTTATTTTAGGGCTTCCAGATAATTACAAAATATCGAAGCTGGTGGATATTTTTTCTGTCAGTAATGTATTGCGCCACAATAAAAGCAACATCATCCCTTTTATTGGAAGGCCTTAACTTCAAAAATATTGGAAGCATTGAAAGCCAATACAAAAAAAAACCTCGTAAAATGAGTAAGTATAGAGAGCATGGTAAAGTTTTGGATCGAGGTGAATTTCCATAAGGATTCCGGAGGAAACAATTCTTCTTTCGTTGATTTGGTCTAACGCCGAAGTGGAGCACATATTTAGCCAAGTTAATCTTGTAAAGACTAAACTGCGAAACAAAAAGGAATTGACTACACTTTCTTTATAAGGTAATTAGTTTAATTGTTTGTTACTAATAATGTAAATAATATAATTTAAAAAGGAATTATGAATTTACAGATATGGCTTGCGCAGACTGGAGAAATGTTACACCTGTAACGTTCCGAACAAATTTTTACGAATGATTAGAACAGGATTATCGTAAGAAAATCGGGGAAATTATGGAAATATAGATACAATTTTGGGAATATTATTAATACTAATATAAAAATAAAAAAAACTATGATTACTCTTTTCCTCTGGGCGAAATAAAACCAACATTTTTTTGGATCTGGCTTATTTTATGTTTTTTTTCAACAATTTGTTGGCCTTTTTGATTGTTTTCCCGCCAAAAACAGTTTTTTTCAAACAAAAGGTGGCAACACTGCCGCTGCCGTCGTTGTTGATTTTTGTAGCCGATGTTGTCCTCGATTTTCGTAGTAGTAGTAGTAACTGAAGTCCTTGTAGACGTGAATTACTCTAAGTAGTTTTGATGATTTTGTTATACCCTTGCAGAGGGTACTATAATTTTGGTCAGAAGTTTGTAACGCAGTGAAGGAGACGTTTCCGACCCTATAAAGTATATATATTCTTGATCAGGATCAATATGGGAGTCGATATAGCCATGTCCCTCTGTCCGTCTGTTTCAATACCGTTTACGAGCTCAGTTTAAAAGCCAGCCAATTGAAAACATGTGTACGCAGATCAACCGCTCCGATCCGACGTCTATATCCTACAGCTTCCATAGGAACAATCGCATATATCTTGCAAGAATTGTTGATATTTCGCGCGGTGTAAAAGCTATTGACATGAATCTTTACAAATCGTATTTTTTTTATGCATACCTTGATCAGGGTAAAAGCGCGTGCCGATCGGACGTTTATATCTTATAGCTCCCATTGGAACAATAGGGTGAAATCGGTTAAAATTTAATTATTTTAACGATATTTCGCGCAGTATATAAAACTATCGACATACATTTTTCCAAGTCTTATTTATTTACGCATATCTTGATCAGGGTAAAAGCTATTGCAGATCGGGCGTCTATATATTTTAGCTTCCGTAGGAAAAATTGTTAAAGGCTTCCAAAATATTCCTATTTTTCTATTTTTATATGACATTTTTGCAGTATAAAAGCTATTGACATGAAACTGTGCAAATCTAGTTTATTTATGTATAACTTATTCCTTTCGCTACTTTTTCAATTTTAGAAATTTTGGCAAAGTCTGCATGGGTATTAAGACTTCGGCTTGCCGAAGTTAGCTTCCCTCCTCGTTAACATTATTCATTTGTTGTTGAATTTGGGAGTAACTTTAATTTATATCACCGTGGTAACATCAAAACTTTTTCGAGGTCGGCCTCGAATACCCCTTATTTTATTTAATTACTTTTTCGATGTCTGAAGGCCTCGAAAACGCCAAAAAAATATAATTGATTGCAAGAAATATTATTATTTTTTAATTTGTCGCTTTTCCGACCACTTTTACAACAAATTTTGACTTATTTGTTTAAATACAATAATTGATTACATTTTTATTACAAAATAAAAGATTCTTTTGTATTTTTTTTTATATTTATACTCTGTTTCTTACCACTGAACTATGGGGTAAATGCCCACTTTATCTGTCATTTAATATTACTAGTAAACCAAAAGAGATTTTTCACTGCAGTTTTTTGTAATATGTTACTATAGAACTAAGGAAAATAGCATAAGCAAGTGGGCGTGTCTTGACCACCCAGCAACAGCTGACTTTACAGCTGTTTTCCTAACATAAGACTGTTAAATATTAACATTTTGAGTTTGAGGCATAATAGTGTTATGTTTTCTTAATACGTTCCAATTGGAATTGGAACATTTTTAAAAAATGCCTACTGCCAGATAAAGGGGTCATTTACCCCATAGTACACTGGTGGGGGAAAACAAGAGTGAATTATTCATTACTACCTTTAAGAACTGCAAGTATTACAGTTCCCCTCAGTTTTAAAGCTATCTGCATGAAAAGTTATTTTTCCATTGCAGGTGGTGTTTAAGTCGGAACGAGACGGATCGGACGACTATATCATATATCTCCCATAAAAACAATCGAAAAAAAACTAAACAAGAAAGGAAAGCTAACTTCGGGCGGAGCCGAAGTTGATATACCCTTGCAGAATACTCTGTAAATTGTATTCCCCAAATTTATTCATATGATGCATTCTTAATACTCATAAATCCCAACTTCCTAACTTTAAAAACACCAAAGTTATGGCATTTCCAATCGTTCAGTTATATGGCAGCTATAGGATATAGTCGGCCGATCCTTATGAAATTTGGTAGGTCGGATTGATTGGCCAAAAATAAAACCCATAGAAAATCCCAACTTCCTAACTTTACAAACACCAAAGTTATGGCATTTCCGATTAATCAGTTATATGGCAGCTATAGGATATAGTCGGCCGATCCTTTAAAATTTGGTACGTCAAATTGATTGGCCAAATGTAAAACCCATAGAAAATCCCAACTTCCTAACTTTACAAACACCAAAGTTGTGGCATTTCCGATCGTTCAGTTATATGGCAGCTATAGGATATAGTCGGCCGATCCTTATAAAATTTGGTACGTCAAATTGATTGGCCAAATGTAAAACCCATAGAAAATCCCAACTTTCTAACTTTACAAACACCAAAGTTATGGCATTTCCGATCGTTTAGTTATATGGCAGCTATAGGATATAGTCGGCCGATCCCGGCCGTTCCGACATATATACTGCGTGCAAAGGAAAGAAGGGTGTGTGCAAAGTTTCAATTCGATATCTTTAAAACTGAGAGACTAGTTCGCGTAGAAACAGACAGACGAACAGACAGACGGACAGACAGACGGACAGACGGACAGACGGACATGGCTATATCAACTCAGGAGGTGATCCTGATCAAGAATATATATACTTTATATGGTCGGAGATGTCTCCTTCACTGCGTTGCACACTTTTGACCAAAATTATAATACCCTCTGCAAGGGTATAAAAAGTATAACTCTCTTGTTTTAATTTTTTTTTTATTCTTTGGGATTTGTGAATACTACGGAATTACGGTTTTAATTAATTGTAAATCGGACATAAAAAAATACAAAAAATACAAAAAAATAAACATTTATTTTGCTGTTTTTTTATGTATCAAAATATTCCTTTGAGATACATTAATTTACTTTATCAGAATTACGCTATTAGTTTTGTCAAAATCGGACAACAATATCGTAAAGCTGCCATAGAAACGATGGCAAAATGTAGCGCAAAATCGACATAGCTTCATTGTTTTTAGTAATATAAGCATAGAAATCGAAATGTAGTCGTTTTGTAATAACTGCAAGGGTATATAAACTTCGGCTTGTCGAAAATTTCTTCCTTTTTTTTATTGCTTCTGAACATAGTGGATTTACGATTTCTGACTACTTTTTATAGTTAAGTAACCATTTTTCATAATAGCCCTTACGAAACTTATCACGGTTACTTTTATAAATTTTAGATGTGTAAATTTTAGATGTAAAATTGGCTAATAAAAACAAATTATAATATAATTTGGTTAAATAGTTTGCCTTAGACGTGTATACATATAGACTTAGCACATATACAATTTATGTTGCATTTGAACCTCTTACTTCGGTTATAATTACAGAAGCAATTGCAGTTGCCAGTATAAGCCTTCTGTTCCGTTGGCTTTTGAGTGATGAGTGCACAAAATGTTTTTGATATGTCAAGCTTATAATTAGAAAAGCGGTGAACAAGCCGCAAAGTGGGCGAACTTAAGTCGACTTGTGGGCGGGGTATTCGAGCTGTTGCCCCCAGCTGCATTGCACAAGCATGGCATTTCAAAGCTCATTTGGTCCTTAAGTTATCACAACAAAACAGCAACCAACCAATTGTGAATTTGCATACTGACAGGCCGCAGATAATGGATAATAAGTGCTCAAACAAATGAGTTTGCAATTAATTACTTTTGCCAAATCTACTTGTTTCATATTAAATAATTTTTATGACACGACTTCTTTCCTTTAAAAAATTGTCTCCATACAGATTTCACGTATCGCTTTTAATACTGAGTTACGTCATATAAACACTTTTATTAATATAAGTTTGCTTGGCAGCGAGGTGCACAAAACAATGTTAAATGTTATTATTTGGTAAATTCAAACAATTCGACATTTAAAGTATTCAAACCGAGAATTGTGGTTTTTGTGGTTAATTTAACAGTCAATACAGTAGATAAAGCAACAAAAAAATTGCGCTACCAACATGCTGGTTGAATCAAACATTTTTTTGCGCGTAACTATTGACTATTTCATTAATTGTGTCAATATTTATTAAAAATCTTCAATATATATACAAAATTGAAACTAGGTAAACAAAGTTCAAAAATAAGTTTTTATTTAATTATGCAGTTGATTTTCAATTATATTTTGTAAATTAAGGAATTTTTCTCTTTAAATAATGATGTTAAAGTGATTTTACTCTCTTTGTCTTTTTAATTCCAGGCTTGGAAGTAAAGAGAAAAATAAAAAGAGTATAAATGTTAAAATATTAAGAATGAATCCATCTTTGTTTTACATATGTTCCACATATTATTTTACATATCCTCGACAAATTGTCCAAGTATTCATTATATTTATACTGCAAAAATGTTAAGACTCAATCAGAAAAATTGGGCTCTTAAGCAGTTTGATTCGCGAAGTCAATGATGCAATAATACTTATATCTCCAAAAAAAAATCAAAATTTGTGTAACTTATTGTAAACGCACATAATAAATTATACATTCGGATTATAGTTTGACTGAGGAAGCCAATTTTTATACACATTGAAAGAATATGGTAGGAACCACCTGTTTCCATTTTTTACGATTCTTGCATAGCTAATTGTTGTCTAAATAAATTGGACCAAAAATGTAAGATCACAAAAATCCGAGGTACTTATAAGACACAAAACCCAGAAATTTTGTTCAAACAAATTGCTCGAATTTCAAACCTTATCAACTTTTTGATGACTTTAAAATAAGATCGAAGCAATCTATAGTAAGCGGTCTCTGGTCAAAAATGCACAAGTTCGTTTCCTGTAGATGCAATGTTATTTTTTTTGTTTTAGTTTCACTATTGCAAAGATTTACAAAGATTTAATTGAATGAATTTAAATTTCAGAGAATGTTCCAAATATTATATATATATATATATATATTATTATATTGTAAACTGTAATTCCATATATTGGGTTGACCGAAAAGAAACCGATGGTTTTGCATACAAACGGCGTTGACAATTTTTTGAACGGCTTATGACTCTGTTATTGCATTTTTGCTTTTGTCAAATATCAGCTGGCACTTTTACCTTGCTTTAATAATATTTTATTTTTTAATATGGAGCCCACAAAGGAGCATTTTCGTCATATTTTACTTTATTATTTCCGTAAAGGAAAAAATGATGAAAAAACCTGAGCTAGGTTGATAAAAAGTTACGTAATCAAGGCTTTAATCGAATCGGATCGTCATGTAACTGAGCGTGAGATTGGAGAGAAGTTAAATATACCACAATCAACCATACATGATAATATACGACGTCTTGGGATGGCAAAAAAACTTAATATTTGGGTACCACATGAATTGCAAAAAATTCATTTAACAAATCGCTTAAACATTTGTGATATGCATCTTAAACGCAATTAAAATTATCCGTTTTTGAAGCAAATCATAACTGGAGATGAAAAATGGATTGTTTACAATAACGTCAATCGAAAACGATCATGGTAAAAGCATGATGAAGCGCCACAAACCACTCCAATGGCTGAAATTCATCAAAAGAAGATTATGCTGTCAGTTTGGTGGGATTGGAAGGGTGTGGTATATTTTGACCTGCTTAAAAGGAACCAAACGATTAATTCGGATGTCTACTGTAAGCAACTGGACAAATTGACTACAGCTATCAAGGAGGAGCGACCAGAATTGGTCATATTCCACCAGGACAACGCTAGACCGCACACATCTTTGGTCAGTCGCCAAAAACTGGGTGAACTTGGCTGGGAACTTTTGATGCATCCACCATATAGCCCTGACCTTGCACCCTCAGCCTACCATTTGTTTCGATCTTTCCAAAACTCTTTGAATGGTAAAACTTTTGCTTCAGTTTGCAGCTAAAGGCCAAAATTTCTATGAGCGGGGAATAGTGAATTTAAAGGAAAGGTGGCGAAAGGTCATCCAACAAAATGGAAAATATATAATTGATTAAAGTTAATTCTAAAACTCAAAAAAATGTTTTTACTTTTTTTGAAAAAATCACCGGTTTTTTTCGGTCAACCTAATAGTTCTTTTGAATATCAATATAAATATTTGCATTAAAAGCTTTGCGAACTAAACTTATGACCGATTAAGTTTTGGTTATTACAATTTGAAATTTTGAAATATTTTTGTAAAGGCTTTTAAATTTAAAAAGCTGTAAACGGTAAAAAAAAGTACCTCATTGCTTATTGTCAAAAAATAAATCGCTACCCTGAAGTAAATAAATTATTTGAGTTGGCCTTGAACGTAAGATAAAAAGATTTTGAAGCCATTGCGCAATGCAAGGCACCAAAAGAATACATGTAAAGGCGTGAGTATGGGCTTAAAATGTTTAGCCAACTGGCATCTACCAACATCGAAACTGCAGCAAAACAATAGCTTAAGATATTCCTGTATAAAAACGGGGCCAAGCCCAGCCCTTGATACTATTAATAGTACATCAATTTTTTTCCAGCTCCATTATATGAACTAGAGTTATACGGAAAAGCATTAAAAACAAGAAAGAAAAGCTAACTTCGGGCGGAGCCGAAGTTGATATACCCTTGCAGAATACTCTGTAAATTATATTCTCCAAAATTATTCATATGATGCATTCTTAATACTCATAAAAAATCCCAACTTCCTAACTTTAAAAACACCAAAGTTATGGCATTTCCAATCGTTCAGTTATATGGCAGCTATAGGATATAGTCGGCCGATCCTTATGAAATTTGGTAGGTCGGATTGATTGGCCAAATATAAGACCTATAGTAAATCCCAGTTTCCAAACTTTACAAGCACCAAAGTTATGGCATTTCCGATCAATCAATTATATGGCAGCTATAGGATATAGTCGGCCGATCCCGGCCGTTCCGACATATATACTGCGTGCAAAGGAAAGAAGGGTGTGTGCAAAGTTTCAATTCGATATCTTTAAAACTGAGAGACTAGCTCGTGTAGAAACAGACAGACGGACAGACAGACGGACAGACAGACGGACAGACAGACGGACAGACAGACGGACAGACGGTCAGACGGACATGCTTATATCAACTCAGGAGGTGATCCTGATCAAGAATATATATACTTTATATGGTCGGAGATGTCTCCTTCACTGCGTTGCACACTTTTGACCAAAATTATAATACCCTCTGCAAGGGTATGAAAATATCACTACTCGTATAAATGTATTAAAATATTTCTTTAAATTAAACTCTTATTTTAATTTAATTGACAAATTCAGAAAACACGTTCAACTTCTAACATTAAAAAAATATCACTACTCGTATAAATGTATTAAAATATTTCTTTAAATTAAACTCTTATTTTAATTTAATTGACAAAATCAGAAAACGCGTTCAACTTCTATACACAATTTTATTTTTCTTTAATTTCAGGTTTTTTTCCGCCCTTTCTGTTTTGCATTGATTTTGCTGAAACTAAATCAGCACATATTAAAAAAAAGTATTTAAAATGGCAATTGGAAAGAAGGATCCACAAAACATTGCTACAGTTGTTGTTCTAATTTAAAACTTATTTCATTTGTATCATGTGTGCTTATTGCGTAGGATATTTGAACATTTGAGCATTTTCGGTTATTTTTCGTATTATCATACTTATACAGTTCCACCCACGCCAGATTATTATGACGTGTAAACAGTAATTCAAATAACTATTTTTTTTTAAAAGGCTTTTTGAACTAATGGTTGACAAGGCAACAACATTTTTTATAACAGTAAACAAATACCTTGATTTTATGTAGGGACATGCGCATTTTAATGCGTATTTTTAGTTGTTTCCAGTTGGCTCTCTGAAATTCTCTGCTGGGAAATTCTCTCTTAGGTCAGTTTAAGCTTAATATTCAGCTAACACCAGAACCACACCACCATCTCTTTTTTGGCTAAATTTAGTGACTGTGGGGATAAGAATGACGCTAGGGATTTAAGCTACTTGACGGTAATTTCAGAAAGGATGGACTTACGGCGGAATGCATGTCCATGGATCTGTGGATGGAGAATAAAGGATTTAAGTGTT
This sequence comes from Drosophila carrolli, assembly GCA_018152295.1. Taxonomy (NCBI): domain Eukaryota; kingdom Metazoa; phylum Arthropoda; class Insecta; order Diptera; family Drosophilidae; genus Drosophila; species Drosophila carrolli. The sequence continues at coordinate 26,194,399 of JAECXJ010000002.1, read as the reverse complement.
TTCCCGGCTCAAGTGGCTGACAGGTTAAAGTTGCCCCCCGTATGTTCTCTCGTATTTTTGCCGTAAATGTGAATGTGAAAGTAGATGTGACTATGGATCAGGGACAGCCCGACTTTCTAAAATGCAATCGAGACCTATTCGGTCGTGTTTGTCAGATGTCTTAGACTGAAAGATATGAGTCCTGTGATATATTTAGTGATTTCAGCGCGATTAAAGCTAGGATAAATCCGTGCACAGGACTTTTGTTATACCCTTGCAGAGGGTATTATAATTTTGGTCAGAAGCTTGTAACGCAGTGAAGGAGACGTTTCCGACCCCATAAAGTATATATATTCTTGATCAGGATCAATAGGGGAGTCGATATAGCCATGTCCGTCTGTCCGTCTGTTTCAATACCGTTTGCGAGCTCAGTTTAAAAGGTAGCGATCTGAAACTTTCACAGTCGTCCTAAAACCTGTGTACGCAGATCAGGTTTGAAAACCGCCCCGATCGGATGTCTATATCCTATAGCTCCCATAGGAACAATCGGATATAACTTGCAAGAATGGAAGATATTTCGCGCAGTGTAAAAGCTATTGACAAAAATCTTCCCAAATCTTATTTTTTTATGCATACCTTGATCAGGGTAAAAGCGCTTGGCGATCGGACGTCTATATGCTATAGCTCCCATAGAAACAATAGGGTGAAATCGGTTAAAATATAACGATTTTTAGGATATTTCGCACAGTATAGAAGCTATTGACATGAATCTTTCCAAATCGTTTTTTTTTATGCATACCTTGATTAGGGTTAAAGCGCGTGACGATCGGGCGTCTATATCCCATAGCTCCCATAGGAACAATAGGGTGTGTTTGTAGTTTTATTTTTTATTATTTATAGGAATGGTTGCCCCTAGAACATACTCTAGTGACGATAGGTTGCTAAACCAACACTTAAATTGGTTTAACTCGGAGGGATCATGCGTATGAGGGCCAAAGACACAGCGATGCTCACTCGTAGAACGCAGAGTAGTTGAATACACAAGTATTGCTTGAGTACTGATTTTATTAGGGCAAAAGGTCGGGTTTATATACACGTTTTTCAGAGTCAAGGGGGTACCATAGCAAAGAAGTGGTATGGGGCTGTTAGTTAAAAATACATTGCATTGCTTATGTTCTAAGATATACAAAGGTACAGAGTCATCATAATTGTCTCCCACACAAGGAGTTAATACGCTAGGGTTAGTAAAAATAGAAAAGGTAGCTCAGGCAGAGCTGGCGCTGTCCGTGAACGTCAAGTGGCTTAGCGACTCAAGTGGTACGCTAACATACTCCCGGCCGTTGAACAGGTGTTCAACATCATCCAATGTTGATCTCAAAGGCGTCGGATACAGGTGTCTGGTGATGTCTTCTTGTGGAGTTGGTTAACGCTGGCCTCTCTGGTAAGTCGATGTCCTTTGACGATGGCGAAGTTAAATGATGTGATTTCTTTTGGAAACGTCTCCATACATAAAATATTATCACCCCAAGTGATAAAATTAGGGCGACATATGAACTTATGTGGTGATGTTGTAGATCGACGATCTCGTTTGGCATTTTTATTTTTATTCTCGGAATCAATTCTTTACTAAGTTCATTTAATTCATTATAACTTAGCTTCAATGAATTATTTGGGTGTGAAACTTTAGGAAGCGGTGTTAAAGATTCATTCAGACTGCCAAATCGAGCATACGATAACTTCAATGTTCCAGTAGAGGTTACCTGATGACCAATTACGCTCAGAAAAGGATTTCTTAGAGTGCACTTCGGATCCAAGGATAAAAGTCCGATATTATCAATTGTAATTGTTGATAATTGATCATCACATACTGCTGATAACTCCATTGGTGATTTAATTGAAAATATCCATTGATTTTTTGTTCTTAATCTTTGCCATGAGAATGATTTCGTCGAACTTTTTGTTTGGCACAATGACGATGATTTGTTATTAAACATTTGAAACTCGCAATGATTTTCAATAGAAAACATGGATTGCTTATCTGAGCAAATATACTCTTCGTCATTAATTGAATTACAAAGATCAAATTCACTTGATGACATAGTTATGAATTGATCTCGATGTTGATTCACAGCCATGATTGGAAATTCAATATCAAGGGAAATCATTTTATTGTTGATGATTACCGGTATGGGAATCAAGTTATATATTTCAAATAACTGTGTTGATAATAATGGCAGTGTTAATTTAAAGATTACATAATCCTTTACCACCTTTGCTTCTGCCCTCATTAACTTATATAATTGAAGTATATCATCGTTGATGAGAGGGAGCATTTTTCCTTGAGGCATGTGAATTTTTAATTTGTTTAAATGTTGTCGAAGTTGCTTGGGAGAAACGAGCAGTGGGCTAATTTCATTGTGATGGACGTTTGTCAGAACATGTGAAATCTCTGTCTGAATTCTTTGAAGATTTGCCGCCAATATGGATAATTGATTTGTCAATGCAATATACCATTGAAAGGCTTTAAGAGAATCTAGACGAGCATTGGCTATATCCTCCATTTGTTGAGTCATTATTTTAATCCTTTTATCGATGGTAGCTTCATCTCGTTTCATGATGTTTATCGTAGAATCAATTATTGAAGTCTGATTCTTAACTAATTCTAAAATGTAATATTCATTCGATTTCACCTTTTGAATAGTTGATGACATCTTCTTGGCATACTCTGTGTCTAATACGCCAAATAAGCTGTTGGCAATATTTCCCACTATGTCCAAGGGAGAACGACGTATTCTTGACATGTGGAGTAAATCATTTTCAGTTTTTATTTCTTCGTAATCGTGTTGAAAATGGTTATATACAGCAGCACATGCTTGAACTGGTTGTATATGTGAACACATTTGACCAACCTTAAGTGTCCCCGTGTAAAATGTCTTTACATCTTCGAGATACGGCTTTAAATCATAATAAGCTATGATTGTCCAGTCTGCAGTTGCTAATCGAGTAGATCCAATTTTTTCGTAATAAATTCCTGGCCTCGAACCAAACCTGGTTATGTTAATTGGACCGGCGATGGCTAATGGTAATAGAAGCAGCAAGATTAATAATGGCATCGATATCATTGGTAAGGATGGGCTCTTTCGTCTTTTTGGCTCTTGATCTTCCTTTGTTTCTTCTTCAGCGTCTTCTTCATTAATCTCCTTGCGTTTTTCTCCTGGATCTTCTTGACGGAATAGTGGAGCAAGCTTATGGATTGCTCTTTTAAAAACTCCTGTTGCAGTTTTTACGTCTGCAACTCGCACATATCCATCTTGACCTGGATAAATTTTTATTATTCGTCCTATAGGCCATTGAAGCATAGGCACATTGTCTTCCTTGACAATAACCATCATGCCTTCTCTTACATTTTTATGGGCCTGTTTCCATTTTGAGTGTTGTTGCAGGCTTGTTAAATATTCTCTGGACCATTGCGTCCAGAATGTGTGCTTGAGTCGCTGCACCAGTTCCCATTGTTCAGGTAGTGATTTTATTCTAAGTGGTTCAGGGTCTGGTTGAGCGACTAGTGCTTCTCCAATCAATAAATGACCTGGTGTAAGAACTGTAAAGTCATTAGGATCATTCGACATTGGAGTGAGTGGCCGAGAATTTAATACTGCCTCGACATTTGTTATGACAGTGCTCAACTGCTCAAAGGTGAGGTTTGCAGTGGACACATTTTTTAATAACAACGTTTTTGCTGACTTTACTGCAGCTTCCCATAATCCACCAAAGTGAGGGGATCTTGGTGGAATCTGTCCAGTAATGACATTTAATGAATTCTGATTTAAGATCCTTTTTCACCTTTTCAGCAAGCTCTGCACCTAACACAGCTGCACATAACTCTAGTCGTGGTAGGGTTTGCTTTTCAAGAGGTGCTACTTTTGATTTTGCGCATAATAGGCGCACCGTCGTTTGTTTGTTCTTATATATGGCTCTTATATAAGCCACAGCACCAAACGCTTTTTCAGAAGCATCCACAAATATATGGAGTTCTTGTTTTTGAGGTATCTTACCATTATAAATGTGTCGCGGAATCGTCATTTTATTTAAACACAGCAAGTCTTGTCTGAAGGCCTCCCACCTTTCCTTTAGGGAATCTGATATCTCTGTGTCCCAATCTAGTTTAAGGACTGACAGATTTTGCAGAAACATTTTTGCTCTGATTATGACTGGAGCAAAAAGACCAAGTGGGTCAAAAATTTGACCCAACTCAGAGGCTACCACTCTTTTTGTAATTGTTTGAGTGTTATGTTCTTGAGCCTTTCCGCACAAATTGTCATCCTTAGGGCTCCAGACAATTCCCAAAGTCTTTACACTGGTATGTTCCAATGCAGTGCCAAGATTTATGTTGCTAGCAATATCATCTGGTGAAAATTCCTTTAGCAGATGGTGTGAATTAGAGCACCATTTTCTTAGTTTAAATCCGCAAGGTAGCAAGATTTTGTTTAGTTCTTCTTGAATCCTTGCAGCATCTATAATTGTATCTGCTCCAGTTAGGCAGTCAATTTTTCCTGGTTTCGCGAAATGTGGATCAGCGAGCCGGATATTTTTTGAGATTTTTAAATCAGCTACTTTTATTTGTTCCGTAGGCTGATCGGCCACAATATGAGGAAGAACAAAGGCTTCAACTCTTGTTTCAAAATCGCTATGTTTTGATTTAATTAAAACACTAACGCGTCCTTTACTTATTCGCGGCTGACCTCCAACTCCCTCAATGCGAAGGTTTGTTGGTTGTAGTTGCAATGATAAACGCTTAACCAGTCTTTCTGAAATCAGATTAATTTGTGATCCCGAATCGAGCAGTGCGCGAAAATCTCCTTCTTGATTATTAAGTCCTTGCACTATGACTCTAGCCGTTGCTAACAGTGTGTATTTGTTCTCACAACTGTTTTTCGTAGCAGCAGAAGCGGACGTTTTAGGTTCGGTATTTGGTTTTCCGTTACCTAAATGTAGCAATGTGTTGTGTTTTTTGTTACATTTTATGCATGTATATTTAGACATGCATTGCTTGGTCATGTGGTCTGCCTTAAGACAATTGACGCACAGCCTTTTCGCTGAACCCAGGTCAGCCTTTCAGCAGGAGTTGACTCCTTAAATTTCTCGCATTTGTATATGCTATGCCCTTTTTGACAAAACAGGCATGCCAATGAACTTGTTGTTGCTGAAGCACTTGTTTTTTGTTTTTCTTTATGCATTTTTCCGCCGATGGCTTCAAGTGCGAGAAAACGTTGTTCTAGAAATCCAAGGAATTCCTTTATTGTTTGAATTTCCCTGGTATCTAAAATAGTTTGCTCATACAGTGTGTGTGTAAGCCGATCTAGTTTTCTTGTCATATGGAACAGAAGGACTGGATCCCATGTATCTGTTTTTATTCCAATATTTTTCAAGGCTTGCAAGGATTCATTGATATTGTCATGCAGATTTTTTATTGACTGAGAATCATTCGTCACATTAGGGTGATCAAATAATTTTTCAAATATTGCAGTCGAAAGGACCCGCTTATTATTGAAACGTTCTTTAAGCATGGTCCAGGCAGTATCATAATTAACTTCTGTTAATTCTAAATGCTTGACTAACCTTTCTGCTTCGCCAGACAGATTAGCTTTAAGATACCACATTTTTTGTATTTTTGGTATTGCTGATTCATGAACCATTTTATTAAAAATGTCATGAAATTGTTGCCATTTTAGATAGCTTCCATCAAATTTTGGAATGGAAACTTTTGGCAACTGTATTGAAGAGATTGTAGAAACCGCTTGATTGGTGGCTACTGAAACGGGGTCTGCATATGGATGGCAGAATTGCAACATTGCTTCTTCCGCGGAGATAAATCGCTCCATACTATAGCCCACTTCTTCAGGTGTTATACATAACTTGTGGATTTCAAAATGAAGACTTTCAATTTGTTTCCATAAATTATCAATTACCGATTTATAGGTAAATTTGTTTTCTGGAGCTATATGTTTCATGGTTCTTGACATAGATTCCAGAACCGCTGCTTGGTGTCTGATCAGCTTTTGTATGTGATCCACCTCTTCTGAAGATGTTTCTTTTGCCGGTAACTGAAGAATTTTTGAGTTAAATTCTTCGATAGCTTGATGAACAATCGTCCGCATTTGATTGTAATATTGTTTTTCAAAATACTCATGCGGATGTGGAGTACCCTTTAATGATTCTAGGATACTATTATTTCCTTGGTCGAATTTTTTCCAATGCTCTTCAAGTTGTCGTTTTCTGTCTTCAAAATACGACGCCTTTTCCTTTCGTTTGCTGGAATCCTTTTTGATGTTCCGTAGCAAAATTTGGATTTCTTCGCCAATTTGGCTTTGTATGGCAATCAAATTTTCAACCTCCATTTTGCCTTAACAATTGCCTGACCCGTTGGAAGATAATTGATTTGCTTATATAAGCTGGCTACGCTTCTACTCGCAACCGATTTATGGTCAAAGACAATTAAGGATTTTCGGATTAGAAAAGAAAGCCAACAAATAGTTTAAAACCTTTTTATTTAAAAAGTATTTTTTATTTTATTTAATATGAGTGTTAAACTAATGTTTTTAGTTTTGGATGCAAACGCTTCCAGAAATGTTCAAGAGCCGTCTTGTTGACTACTTGAAGTTGTTGAGTTCTACTTGAAGAACTTCCTTGTTGTTCAATCTCGAACGTTAATCGACGATTATCCTGGGAGTCGCCAAGTTGACTCCAGTAAATCGGATTATATTATTAAAAAACAATTTTAATTTTTATGGATGCTACCGCTTCCAGAATTATTCAAGAGTCGCCTTGTTGACTACTTGAATATATTGTTTTCCAGTGAAAAGCCTCCGTGTTGACTGTTTTCTATTTTGGAAAATAAATCGACAATTATCCTGGGAGTCGCCTAGTTGACACCAGTAAATTGGATTATATTGTTTAAACAACAATTTAAATTTTTTGGATGCTACCGCTTCCAGAATTATTCAAGAGTCGCCTTGTTGACTACTTGAATTTATTGTTTTCCAGTTGAAGAGCCGTCTTGTTGACTACTTCAATTTCGGAAAAATAATCGACGATTATACTGGGAGTCGCCTAGTTGACTCCAGAAATCGGATTATATGGATGTTGTAAGTTGGAAGAGTCGCCGGGTTGACTTCTTCTACTTTTATTTCCAATATTGTAGTAACAGATCGCCAAGTTGATAAGTTACTCCTTGAAAATTTCAAGTTTTTCGGGAATATGCTTAGAAATTTATTCGTGGCAAACTTCCCTTTGTTATGAATTTTGTTCAATATCTGAATTATTGAACAAGGGTTTCACAACTTTAACTCTAGAAGATTCGATCGCCAAGTTGATCGGGAATCTGTCTAGCAAAGTATGTGCAGAAATTAGTCGCCAAGTTGACTAGAATTTCATGCAATGGTCGGGGTCACCAAAATGTTTGTAGTTTTATTTTTTATTATTTATAGGAATGGTTGCCCCTAGAACATACTCTAGTGACGATAGGTTGCTAAACCAACACTTAAATTGGTTTAACTCGGAGGGATCATGCGTATGAGGGCCAAAGACACAGCGATGCTCACTCGTAGAACGCAGAGTAGTTGAATACACAAGTATTGCTTGAGTACTGATTTTATTAGGGCAAAAGGTCGGGTTTATATACACGTTTTTCAGAGTCAAGGGGGGTACCATAGCAAAGAAGTGGTATGGGGCTGTTAGTTAAAAATACATTGCATTGCTTATGTTCTAAGATATACAAAGGTACAGAGTCATCATAATTGTCTCCCACACAAGGAGTTAATACGCTAGGGTTAGTAAAAATAGAAAAGGTAGCTCAGGCAGAGCTGGCGCTGTCCGTGAACGTCAAGTGGCTTAGCGACTCAAGTGGTACGCTAACAGGGTGAAATCGGTCCAAATTTGATGATTTTCATAATTTTTCGCGCAGTGTGTAAGCTACTGACATAAATTTGTCCAAGTCTTATTTATTTACGCATATCTTGATTAGAGTAAAACCGCTTGCCCTTCGGACGTCTATATCTTATAGCTTCCGTAGGAAAATTTGTTAAAGGCTGCGAAAGTATCCCTTTTTTCTATTTTTATATGACATTTTTGCAGTATAAAAGCAATTGAAATCAAACGATGCAAATCTAGTTTATTTATGAACCCCTTATTCCTTTCGCTACTTTTTCAGTTTTAGCAATTTCGGCAAAGTCTGCAAGGGTATTAAAACTTCGGCTTGCCGAAGTTAGTTCCGTCCTCGTGTAGTTGTAAATTAGCCATAAAAGGGGACTATTAACAGATTCAAACACAATCACTTAAATAAAATATTTAAATGGGCGCAAAGCACTCTTAATCATGAAAATGTAGTTAAATTGATGCAATATCTTTATAATTTATACAACTAACTTATAATACATTTATGTTTTAGGATTACCGTAGGTATTGAAAAAATAAAAGCAGCAAATAATTCGGTGCAAAATCGGTAATTTTTTAAGAATTTTTATTGGTGATACAGATAGTCTCAGCTCAATTTTAGTTTTGGCAACATTGAAATCATTTTTAAGATCTTTCGACGAGAAAAAAGAATTTTTTTTGATTTTCTAACGATTTCTTTCTCGTTTCTCTTGTTTATTGTTGTGATGAATCGCAGTCCCCAGAATTAAATCCTATAGAGCACCTTTGGGGGATAATAAAGAAGAGGATTGGTGGGTTTAAGTTTAAAACTAGGGAAGATTTGTGGAAGAAAGTGAATTCCGAGTTGTACTCCATTGAACCATCATTTGGTGGATTCAATGGGACACCGCTGAACCAAAGTCATTAAAAATTGCGGTGGCACAACTATATATTAAAGTTACCATCTAAACTAATAGGCTTTGAAACTACAAAAATGCTTTTCATAGAATTAACTCAGTCGTTTCTATTATTTTTTCCAGGCCTAAAAATTTTAAAAATTATTTTTTAGTTCATAACGTTTTTTGAAAATTATTGTTTTGGTATATTTTGACACATAATTGAATCGACTATCAATCAAAATTATTAAACTAATAAAAAAAAAAATTGACTGAAGAAAAGTTTGAAAAATACGTAAACAAATTTTTGTTTCTATTATTTTTTCCATGACTGTTCTGATTTGAAAAAATCAAACTGCATTAGTTAAAGGACAAGATTCCTCAGGTAACGCTGTCGAGTTTTTTTTTCGATTTTTTAAGGCACTTGAAAGTCAAAAACCCCGATTTTCGCCCATAACGTCGAGTTATTTTTTGATCTACCTGAGGAATCTGGTAGAGAAATACTGTGCAAAATCTCAAAACGATCCGTCCGTAAGTTATGGCATTTCCGGTCAATCAGATATATGACGGCTATAGGATATAGTCGGCCGATCCTTATAAAAGTTGGTAGGTCGAATTGATTGGCCAAAAATAAAACCCATAGAATCACAACTTCCTAACTTTACAAACACCAAAGTTATGGTATTCCGATCGTTCAGTTATATGGCGCTTATAGGGTATAGTCGGCCGATCCCAGCCGTTCCGATATCTTTAAAACTGAGAGACTAGTTCGCGTAGAAACAGACAGACTGACAGACAGGCGGACAGACGGACATGGTTATATCAACTCAGAACGCGATCCTGATCAAGAATATACTTGTATATACTTCATAGGGTCGGAGATTTCTCCTTCACTGCGTTGCACACTTTTGGCCAAAATTATAATACCCTCTGCAAGGGTATAACAACAATGTTATAATTTTTAGTGTGGGATTTTCTATGGGTTTTATTTTTGGCCATTCAATACGACCTACCAAATTTCATAAGAATCGGCCGACTATATCCCAAAGCTGCCATATAACAGAACGATTGGAAATGCCATAACTTTGATGTTTTTAAAGTTAGGAAGTTGGGATTTTTTATGAGTATTAAGAATGCATCATATGAATAATTTTGGAGAATTGACAGAATATTCTGCAAGGGTATATCAACTTCGACAGATTTTAATTACTTTAATGGGGGTCTTATAGTCTGGAGGCTTGAATTTCGAGCTTTTTTAAACAATGAATATAAAAAAAATAGATATTAGTAAAAATATCATTTTTTATCATTTGTTTATAAAGAAGAACCTAAAAAAATTTCCAAAAAAAATTGTTTTCATTAAGTTATTCGTTCTTGAAGAAGAGGGGCAAAAAAAGAGGCCGAATATTCATGCCAAATTTCAAGTAAATCGACTGATTAGATCTTGAGATATCGTGTGAGAGAAAACGCGTTTAAAGTTTTAAGCCTAGTATCCAGATCGACGAAAACCGTACGCCAGTCATGAGAGAGAGCGAGAGGCAAACAGCTGGCATTCACTTTTCGTCGGGCCTTTTTTCACGTCGGTCCCCTGATCGACGAAAAAAATACCAGAAAATTCCATAGCGTTGCCAGTCTGCGGAAATGAACTTTGGGTGAACCCTAGCGAAAAGATTAAAAAATTTAATCTTTTGGCGTGCGCTTCTCACTAATGTTCTCACTAATAAGAAATGGAGGGAAAAACTCAAAAAACCCACAAAAGTCGATTGCAGGTGTTTACATGTGAGGACAAAATAACATTAATACTATCTGGGGTGCCTCTTGCCAGAGCAAAATATTTTTTAGGTCCAGAATGTACGAAAAAACACAATAAAAGTGCAGCTATAAACTTTAAATTAGCAAATAATTATCAGTAAATTAAAAAAAAACAACTGTTAAATTTAAATTGTATTGTTTTTTAATTTCTTTGTACACCGGCAGACTTGTCTTGCCAAGGTATTTGATAATATCATTTAAAGGCTCTTTCCCGCAAATACGATATTTGAATTTTAACTGCTTGTCAACAAACCCAGCTGATTGACAGTACGACCGTAGCACGCTTAAATCTGATGAACTCTCAAAATTTTGGTCACACTGGAAAGATTTAAGTTTTTACGCTAGCGTAATCGTTTGTCGATCTGGATACTAGGCTTTACGTTAAGTTTCGGGCAGCGTAACTGATAGAATATTACGTATAAATTGAATTCCCTTATCCCAGCTCCATACAATGATCTTCAAACGATTAGTGTAGTATACTGAAAATAATGGTATTGTTATAGAAAGAAGGAGGGAAAGTTATTCATACTAAGCTACGTCAATAAAACGGCTATAACTTTGAAAATAATTTGAGTTTTGAAAAATCCTTTTAGGGAGATATTTTTGAATATCAAAACTATCGAATTATTATTTTTCGATTTTCTCAAATTTCTAGACTAGAAGACCCCTTAAGCCGGGAACTTTTTATAGTGAAGTGTTTTGGCCAAAACCAATTTGGTAATTCCGTTTAATGGGGTACATAATGTATTTTTTGTGTTTTAACCAGAGTGTTAGCGATATATTCGTATTACAAAAAAATTCCACCTATTAAAAGGGGCTCACTGTACTTAAACGCACATTCTATAAGTCAATGTACTGACTTTTAATAAAGTCATTGTATATGTTTTAAAATTTATCACTTGTTTACTTCGTCCAAAAACAGCCGCGCTGCGACCTAAATAAATATGATCGACAAACGAGTACGCTAGCGTAAAAACTTTGATCTTAATTTTTTATTAAATTTTAAGCAAAAGCATTTACTCCTTACTCTTAAAGTAAATAATTAATTTTTGTAAAGTTTTCATTTGTATAAGATTTTGAAATTATTTTAAACAAACCGACTAACAAAATATAATTGCAGAATTCGAACTGTTTTCAAAGAGTTTGAATTAATACATTTAAATAAGACTTTCTTTTTGGGAATTGACTTTTTTAACTTTGTTATCACACACCTATCTTCATTTCTTGCCTTTTTGTAAATTTTTCTTTCCGCTGACGTTCGGAATACCTTATCGACAGAACGAGAAGAAATACACTTAATGTTTGATACCTACTAGAAATATACATATATGTGCGGGAGCCGTTACTCGGACAACAAAACAGTCAATTATTCATTGTTTATTAACCCTAGTACTCAGATCGCCGAGAACTGTACGCCAGTCATGAGAGAGAGCGAGAGGCAAACAGCTGGCGTTCACTTTTCGTCAGGCCTTTTTTTCACCTCGGTACTCAGATCGCCGAAAAAAAAAAATACCAGAAAATTTCATAGCGTTTCCAGTTTGCTGAAATGAACTTTGGGTGAACCCTAGCGAAAAGAATAAAAAATGTAATCTTTTGGCGTGCGCTTCTCTCTCTCGCTTTTATAATAAAAAATCAAAAAACCCGCAAAAGTCGATTGCAGGAGGTTACATGTGAGGATAAAATAACATTAATACCATCTGGGGTGCCTCTTGTCAGAGCAAAGTGTCAAAAATGTACGAAAAAACACAATAAAAGTGCAGCTATGAACTTTAAATTAGCAAATTATTATCAGTAAATTAAAAAAAAAAAACAATTGTTAAATTTAAATTGTATTGTTTTTTAATTTCTTTGTACAGCGGCAGACTTGTCTTGCCAACTACCTTGATAATATCTTTTAAAGGCTCTTTCCCGCAAATGCGATATTTGAATTTTAACTGCTTGTCAACAAACTCAGCTGATTGGCAGTACGACCGTAGCACGCTTAATTCTAATGAACTCTCGAAATGTTGGTCACACTGGAAAGATTAAAGTTTTTACGCTAGCGTACTCGTTTGTCGATCAGAGTAATTGGCTTTATGGAGAAATGAATTTTGACGTTTAATAATTTTGGTAAACAAATATACCATAATGTACACATTTTTTGTTACTGTTCATATTTTAACGATCGGCTGAAATTGCGTTGACTTTGAGCTTGTGAATTTAAATATGCCAGCAGCAGCGTTTTTTTGTTCCGATAAGGTGATTAAAATCTGTGATTAGTATATACCTAACATATCTTACGGGGGTCAAAAAAAGGTATATTTTTTGTCGAAAAAAATAGAAAAGTTTGGATTTTTTTATGTATGTAACTATTGTTTTTATTAAATGAATGATTATATTTTCTGAAAGTTTAGATTGTTGACAATGTTTATGCAACAAATGTTGAAAAAATAATTAATAGTTTTTAGGGCGTGGCTGTTTCCCTTAAACGCCTTTTTTTAAAGAGCCTTGCGGTGATAATTCCCCAGAACGAAAGGGTCAACTGATACCGAAAAAATAAAAATATGTCATTAGTTTAAAGTAGTATCATGTACATGAACGAACGTTTAAAAAAAAAATGTTGCTTGTGCATACGGGAACGTTTTATTCAAAAAATTACGTTTTTGGACGCTTAAATTCTTACAAAACTATCTATTTCGGCGAAATAAAAATTTTTACATGAAAATACGATCGTTCAAGTACTAATAAAATTCATTACGAACATTAAAAAAAATTTGAAGAGAATCGGTTCAGTAGTTTTTCGCCAATCCATATCACCGCAAAGTCATTTTTCAAAAAACACCATTTCGAGATATTCGCGTTTAAAGTTTCAAGTTTGGGTTTTTGCAGGGACGAGGCGCGCGGCTAGGAGCGCTGTAACTTTTGTTCTACTGCTCAAATCTCTATGAAAATTTGGGGAAATGTTCTCAAGACGTTGTTCATTAAGATAAAGCAAAAAAAATTTTTTCGATTTTTTGAAAATGAAAAAGGTATATACCCCATTAAGCAATGACTATGACTATTATTGACTAGCTATTAATAAAAGTGCGTAAGTGGTAAGAAGCTACAGCTGCCAATGAGCCACTTTAAAAAAGTTTTGTTGTTTAGTTTTCTAGTTTACTGCCACGTTAATGTGGTATCTAGATTGTGTTGTACTAATGCAAAAACAGTGTATGTTCCACATAAGAGGTATTTTTATACCCGTTACTCGTAGAGTAAAAGGGTATATTGTATTCGTGCAAAAGTATGTAACAGCTAGAAGGAAGCGTTTCCGACCCTATAAAGTATATATATTCTTGATCAGGGTCACTAGCCGAGTCGATATAGCCATGTCCGTCTGTCCGTCTGTCCGTCTGTCTGTCCGTCCGTATGAACGCTGAGATCTCGGAAACTATAAAAGCTAGAAGATTGGCATTTTGCATGCAGATTCTAGGAGTTCCTACGCAGCGCAAGTTTGTTTCAAAAAGGTGCCACGCCCCCTTTAACGCCCACAATCGCTTATATACGATACATTTAAATATTTCGGAAAAGTAAAAATGCAGTTTTATTGTGTTTATCAATACCTATCGAAATGTAGAAGAAATTTTTCAAATCGGACCATTCGTTAAATAGTTATGCGTGATCAAAGTTTCTATCTCCATCTCCCTCGCACTCCCTTTACCTGAGTAACGGGTATCTGATAGTCGGAGCACCCGACTATAGCGTTCTCTCTTGTTTTTTTTTAATACATTCCCTGTATATATTTGAAGCCCGATTCACAAATGTAAATATTTTTCGATATCATAATAATCATATATAAAATTTGTTGGTATATCTAATAGAAATGTATTTGCCGTCAAATTGTATCCGTTCTTTGCACCAGACAGACGTGACCGGAGCTGCAACACACTAACAGTTCTACTGTCGCCGTTAGACGGAAAAGCTATCAGGTCCGACACTCTTGCGCGGGGCAAAACTGGGACAAGCCGCAACTTTTTGTTCCGAGAAACAAACAGTATGGCATCCAGATGACGATATGGTGCTAATGATCCCATGGACAAAAGAAACAAGGGCTAAAAATGGACTACCTTAACTTGAACCTCTGTGGATATGTAATAAATCTTTGGTATGGATTCATAATTCAACAGCTAGAAACTCTATCCCAATTTGTATACTCTGTAGATGAGTGTATATTTTAATTAATTAAACAAAAGAAAAAGAAGAAACCTAACTTTAAACCTTTCAGAGTAGACTGAATACACAATTGACAAAATACAATCCGAATTTCCCGCTAATATATCTAAAATATGGATGGGATTTCACATACAGCCTTTTTCGATTATTTCATTAAGTAGGTATCATTTTAAGTAGGAAAATAGAATGATACGTTAAAGAAATATTCCAACAGCCCTCACCATAGGAACCTGTTTGCCTGGCTGTGTTGTCATCTATGATTAAGACGGACGATATCAGCAATAGAACCGTCAAAAGATAACCATTTGTACCTCTCCAAGCCGAGGTTTCGTAGTTTCCTTGTATGGGACAAAATTAATTAGTCTGCTGTAGTCATGAGAGTGCTGGACCTGCCACTCTGACACCCAGTTTTGATTATAAAACGGAAACTGGAAGATAACCTAGATGGGAAAACACGTCTTAAATTGGCGATTAAATCAGGGTGGGAAATACCCCATAAAAGTTATAATATATAAATATATATTTAAATTTAACTAATCACGATTCTATAAGTTTCAAGAATCATGAATTGAATTGATCTACTATCAAATTGTATCTAGTGCCTTATAGTGACAAAATAGTTTTGGAAAGAATAAAATCATCCCTTCACACACGCAAAAAGCCCAATACAGAATTTGACACTAGTTAAATATTCTTCAACTCAATTATGAGGTAGAATTTTAAAAGTAACCAATGTACTTATATATTCTTTGTAAGTCTTTGTTCGCCTTTATCGCTTTTGTAACGCAAGTTTGGAACTATAGCTTGCTTACGATAGCCGTTACTTAGGGGTATCAAAAAAACTGCGAGAGGGGTTCGAACCCGGGGAAGTGATACTATAATCGAACTGAAGCCATAGTTTAGCCGATTGGAGCAATGAGCGTACGCCCTTGATAAGAAATGGTGGTGCCAGTAGCCGACTGACGCCAGATGTAAGTCCAATGGGAATGGGTTGTAATTTTCAATTTGAATTCCGCTGCAGATAAGTCTTTCCGACAGTAAAGTGTTTACGCAATTTAATTATTTATTTATTTTGTGAAAGGTTTGTATAGCTTTAGTGCTTGCGATACCAAGATAAAAAATTGGAAAAAGTCAATTTTTATGTTATCGAACATAATCGAAAACACTAATGGTGGACAAAAAAAATAATTTGTGGGCAAAAGGGTGCAAACGATTAACCTTTTCAAATTTAAAAAATTCGATTTTGGTAGACCCAACTTCTTTGATCTCCATAGCAAATGTGCGGCAGTGTGCGCGTCACCTAAGTTGGCCACGCAGATAACAAAATGCATTTTAACTGATGGCAAAGCGACTTGTTGGCTTAAAATAAATAAATTTACCGATAAGGAGACAGAGAAAGCTAAATGTCGTACAAACTGAATCAATAAAACCAGACAGAAATAAATTAAACTGTGAAAAGTAAGCACGATTCTCAGTGGGCGGTGGATGGGTGGTATCAACCATTACGTAAGCGCTTTTCTCCATTATTAGCGGAAATTTCTTATTGGGAAAACTAAAAAGTGCCGTTAGCCGGTGCGTAACGTTGCCACCTGTCTCAGAAACAAGAAGAATGCTGGCAAAAGAGTGGCTAGTCTGTGCTCTTTTTTTATTTTTGTAATTTGTTTTTTGTAGCTCCAACGCTTTGTTTCAATTGCAAATTGCGACAAAAACAATGAGCTTTTGCGCCTTAATCAGCGATTTCAATTGATATATGCAGGTTGTTCGCCTGGTGGCGACGTCGCAGATGGAAAATTGTTGCACGTTAAGTGGAGCATGGCGTAAACAAGCGCTTCGCACAAAACAAAACTCAAACATAAACGCAGAGGCGATGGGAGTTGGGTATTTGTTTCAAATGTTTTTAATTTTAGAGGGGACGTTATTATGTAGGACGTTGACTATTTTGATGATAGTTTGATGGAGTTGATTCAAACCTCCCGTCTGAGGAGTTATTTGTTGATGAATTCCTGGTAGCTCTATATATGTACATAACTTGCTCATATATTCCGCCGTTGTCTGAACTTCCTGATTATTTAAATCACCTTTCCCTTATTAAGTCTGTTGCAAATAAGCTTTCCGATAGGGATCAGCTGGTAGTTCTAGGTGATTTTAATATACCTGGAGTTACTTGGTCCACTGAGGATGGATCGAATGTCTTCCTACCTATAGCACAGCATGATATTATTGACGGCCTGCTTGACATATCTTTATCTCAAGTAAACCATGTTCGAAATTCTTTAGGTCGCCTACTTGATTTGTGTTTTATATAAAATCCTAAAGGTGTGTTTCTGTCCATAGTAGCACCACTCACGTAACCTGAAGATCCATATCACCCTACAATCGAACTTTCATTTGATACGGGTAGAGTTATAGAAGAAAAATCAGAAAAGTCATCCAAACGAATACATTGTTTTCGCAAGGCAGACTTTCTAAGGCTAAATAATTTTATTTCTGGCTTTAATTGGTCTGATCTTTACTTATGCAATAATATGTCCGATGCAGTTAATGTTTTTATACCCTTGCAGAGGGTATTATAATTTTGGTCAGAAGTTTGTAACGCAGTGAAGGAGACGTTTCCGACCCTATAAAGTATATATATTCTTGATCAGGATCACCTCCTGAGTCGATATAGCCATGTCCGTCTATCCGTCTGTCCGTCTGTTTCAATACCGTTTGCGAGCTCAGTTTAAAAGCTAGCGATCTGAAACTTTCACACTCGTCCTAAAACATGTGTACGCAGATCAAGTTTGAAAATCGCCCCGATCGGACGTCTATATCCTATAGCTCCCATAGGAACAATCGGATATATCTTGCCAGAATTGATGATATTTCGCGCAGTGTAAAAGCTTTTGACATGAATCTTTCCAAATCGTATTTTTTATGCATACCTTGATCAGGGTAAAAGCGCGTGGCGATCGGACGTCTATATCCTATAGCTCCCATAGGAACAATAGGGTAAAATCGGTCCAAATTTGATGTTTTTCAGAATATTTCGCGCTGTGTAAAAGCTATTGCTATAAATTTTTTCAAATCGTATGTTTTTATGCATTCCTTCATCAAGGTAAAAGCGCGTGCTGATCGGACGTCTATATCCTATAGCTCCCATAGGAACAATCGGATATAACTTTCAAGAATGGAAGATATTTCGCGCAGTGTAAAAGCATTTAACATAAATCTTTCCAAATCTTATTTTTTTATGCATATCTTGATCAGGGTAAAAGCGCTTGGCGATCGGACGTCTATATCCTATAGCTCCCATAGGAACAATTCGGTGAAATCGGTCCAAATTTGTTGGTTTTCTGAATTTTTCACGTAGTGTGTAAGCTACTGACATAAATTTTTCCAAGTCTTATTTATTTACGCATATCTTGATTAGGGTAAAAGCGCTTGCCGATCGGACGTCTATTTCTTATAGCTTCCGTAGGAAAAATAGTTAAAGGCTGCGAAAGTATCCCTTTTTTCTATTTTATATGACATTTTTGCAGTATAAAAGCAATTGACATCAAACGACGCAAATCTAGTTTATTTATGTATACCTTATTCCTATCGCTACTTTTTCAGTTTTAGCAATTTCGGCAAAGTCTGCAAGGGTATTAAAACTTCGGCTTGCCGAAGTTAGCTTCCGTCCTCGTTTATAATAAATTCTTTTAACGGAAGAATATTATTTACTTCAATTAAACTTATTTCATTTTTTTCCTCATTATCATAATATTTTAACTTTTCTGTTTTCTCTTCCCTTTCCAAGACTCCCTTTTCTATATTTATTATAGCTCCAATTTTTCTTAATAAATTGAATCCAATTAGAAGGTCAGATTCTAATCCTTCGATTTCATAAAATAAATGTCTTGTTTCAAATATATTTATAATTTGATAATATTTAATAATTGAATACCCATGAACTGTAGTTACCTTTTTGTATATTGATAACTCATTTTTATTTTCAAAAATTCCCTTTTTTATATAACAAGCAGTGGCTCCTGTATCTATTAAAATCTTTAGCTTCTTCTTTGTTTTCCTGTCTATCCTATTTAAATAAGGCATTCCCCTGTAGGGGTCTGGTCTAAAAAATGATCTTCATTAATATTATTTAATCTGGTTATTTTATTAGCTGGTTGATTTACTGTTCAATTTGGTTCCCTTCTTTGAGCTTGAATTTGCTCTCAATTTTGATTTGTGTGATAATAATTAGAACGATTATTATTTTGATAATAATTATTATTATATCTTCCTTGATTATTATTTGCCTGCCAATTATTATTTTTTCCTTGATTATTATTTCCCTGCCAATTATTATTCGGCTGCCGATTATTATAAGGTTTATTCTGAAGTTGAATCGATGGATCAACATCCATTGGCTTGACGGCTTGTTGCTTTTGATTGTTATTTTGATTATTGTTTTGCCAAAAATTTCCCCTTTGTGGCCAATTATAATTTTGGTTATTACTAAAATTATTTCCCATTTTATTAGAATTATTATTTTGTCGTATTTGATTAAATCGTAAGTTGTGTCCCTGATATTTATTTTCATTTTTAAATCCATTAAACCTATTTTCAAATTGAGCACGGAAATTATTTGATTCTAATTCTTGGACCTTTGCCAAAGCATTGGGCAAATAGGGTGGATTTAATGAGAAAAGAGTTTCTGAGATAGATCCATTTAGTCCGGATATAAATATTCGTAGAGCATTGCTCCTTATTATTTTGTTTGTTTCTTTGGTAACTACGCTCTCCTTTCCGTATGTCATTATGGTTTTGTTTATTAATAAAGTCATTTTTTTATTGACTTCATTATAAAATTCTGTAACTGTCATTCGTCCCTGCCTGAGGATACTTAGTTCTGACTCGAGAATATGTATTGGTCGTTTATCGTTATATATAAAGTCCAATCTAGATAAGATTGCTTGAAAATTTAAAACGGTGCCATGATTGGTAAGAGCATCATGGGCAGCCACCATAATTTTATTTCGTAAAATTGTTAAGGCAATAGAATATTGTTCGCTTTGAATTTTATAAAGACTCATTACAGTTTCTGCAGCTTCCCTCCATCCTACATATTGTGCTGGTTCCCCAGTGAATTTTGGTAAAGATTTTACCACTTCAAGTGTGGTATCGCATTTTATAGTTGGGTCAATTGCTTGAATTTTATAATCTTCCACAGTGTTTGCATCTGTGGCTAACCTTCCTTCTAAACCTTCTATTGTCCTGGTCACTTCATTCAACTGAACATTTATTAATCTATTTATTAATTCCACTGTTAAGCCGCCCGCTGTGGCTATATTTCCTGCAGAAAAATTTGGTGCTGAACCTCCGGTTGCCATTATTAAATTTAATTCACCAAAGCTATTTATTAAATCTTCCAGATTGTTTCTTTATTAATTACTAGCTGTACCCGGCGCGACTTCGTTCGCTTAAAATTAGATTTCAGTTCGGTTGTCAAGACTTTCCCATTTCCTCACCACCCCTGAGGTAGAGAAATTGGCGCGTTTTTTTAATGTGGTATCTCCAATTAGACCTATTCCACTGAAACTTTCTAGGTTTAATAATGTTAATTAATATGATTACTTTAAAACCTCTGTGTAAACAACATTTTTAGAAGATCCTTCAGGAGCGAGAATAATAAGGCTACTGCCACAGCTAACTCTAGAGCATGCGACATAAAATTGTCCATGAGAGAAGCAATCTTCTCTAAGATCTAGTCCAGCCAGCTTCAAAGTCTGCCCCTGCGATTTTTTTATAGTTATTGCAAAGCAAACTTTTAGAGGGAATTGTAGCCTTTTAAACTGAAACGGCAGACTGGATGGTATTAATGGGATCCTGGGTATAAACACTGTTTCCCCCTTCGCGCACCCCGTAAATACTGTTGCTTCGATTACATTCTTATGAAGACCTTTTATCTGCAATCGTGTCCCATTGCATAACTTTGGGGGACTTGAATTTCGCAATAACATTACGGGTGCTCCAATCCTAAGAGACAGATTATGCAGAGGAATTCCTGGAGGATTCAAAGAATTTAAAAATTCAACAGGGTAATGAACAGCATTATCAGCATCAGGAACAGAGTCGACCGATTTATAGGAGACTTCTAAACCATCAAATGAGTTTAGCAATAAATTATTAATAGTGGTTGCTCTTTCATTTTTTGTTGTCAAAATGGCGCGCTCAGATAGCCAATCTAAGCTTTTACATGATATGTTGGAAATGTCAGGAAATATTTTGGATGTAAGGTCTTGAACGTTTTTGACTACATTTCCTAAGCGTGATGTTATAACTATTTTTCCATCAACTGTTGGATTGGCCCCATTCCCAATTTTTAAAAGAGTTTCGGCAAAAATTTGAGGTGTTTCTAAATTAACTAAATCCAAAGGAAGTTTAAATGTAGAATGAGCAGTTCGACCTCCATTGAGCAGGGTAGCAGCTATACCGGAAGATGCAACAGCTAGGGCTATTTTTTTTTAACTTCGAACTTTTGCCAACAATAAGTTTGTCAAGAAGGTTTTACCTGTCCCTCCAGGTGCAATATTTCACCCATCTCAGCCCCAACGCTTTGTAAAATTGTACTGTATACGACTTTTTGCTCGTTCGCTTAATATTAGTTTGGAGTTAGGAAATTGGGTTGTCAGGACTTTCTTATTTCTTATTTGCGCGTTTTTTGAAAACCTTTGTGTAAACAACCTTTGTAGAAGATCCTTCAAGAGAGAGAATCAGAAGGATACTGGCAGAGCTATATAATAAATGAAAGTGAACCAAGTAAAAGTCGTGAGCTTGTATACTTTTTATCAGTTACAATGTTATCAATGCAATTTTAATTTGCGCACAAATATGTATACTTGTTTGTAAATTGGAATTTGTTGTTTTCAAATTTCTTGTTTTGAATGAAACGAAAACCTTTGTACACACAGTAAAAGATTGGCATCCAATACAAAAACAGCAAAGTAACGTATTATTTTCAGATTCCACATTTGATCGATAAACGGGTATAATAAATCATTTTATTTGTATTTAAGCACATTATCTACTTTCGAATAGAAACATACACACACATTGTATGTATGTACATGTATTGTACATATAAGCAAATCAAAACATATCCAAATATACATATGTACATACGTATTTGGTCAAATGTTCGAATCTTAAGATAAATATTTAACTTGGAAACATTTTGGCTTTGCTTACAGAATTTGTAGTAATTTACTATTTTCTTCCATGGTGGAAATTAAATAAGGCTCTTACTTCTGCTACAAAATGAAAAATAAAACCTAAGCATTTGATCCACAGGACTGACTATTGATCGAAAATCATATTGATCGGAGCAGCAGTTTAAGTTTTTAAAATCCTAAACAAATTTAACTTAAATTGCCTCTTTCCCCTCCCCTTTCCCTGCAGCACTACCCCTCCCCCTCATCAGTTTTCTTGGCTGTTGCTCTCTCGGCCGTCGCTCTCTTGGCTTCTGGGTTTCGTTCTCTCGACAGGCTCCCGCAAAATACAACGCAATGACTTAGAAAATCTAAATAAATTCGTTAAAAATACTTAAAAAAATGTTAAAAACTTGAAAAATTAAACTTAAGCATTTGGGCCATAGAATAACTATTGAGCGAAAAATCATCTTGATCGGAGCAGCGGTTTAGATTTTTTAAATCGAAAAGTTAATTTTAAATGTAGCCCCCAAATTATGGGGGATATCAAAATTTCTTTTAGATTTCTAATTAGGCCTTTTCAAAACCTAAAATTCGGAAGAAACCAAATATCGAAATTCCAACCGGTTTAGAAGTTAAGCTCAAATACATCAACTTTTTTTTGTTTTCAAATTTCTTGTTTTGAATGAAACGAAAACCTTTGTACACACAGTAAAAGATTGGCATCCAATACAAAAACAGCAAAGTAACGTATTATTTTCAGATTCCACATTTGATCGATAAACGGGTATAATAAATCATTTTATTTGTATTTAAGCACATTATCTACTTTCGAATAGAAACATACACACACATTGTATGTATGTACATGTATTGTACATATAAGCAAATCAAAACATATCCAAATATACATATGTACATACGTATTTGGTCAAATGTTCGAATCTTAAGATAAATATTTAACTTGGAAACATTTTGGCTTTGCTTACAGAATTTGTAGTAATTTACTATTTTCTTCCATGGTGGAAATTAAATAAGGCTCTTACTTCTGCTACAAAATGAAAAATAAAACCTAAGCATTTGATCCACAGGACTGACTATTGATCGAAAATCATATTGATCGGAGCAGCAGTTTAAGTTTTTAAAATCCTAAACAAATTTAACTTAAATTGCCTCTTTCCCCTCCCCTTTCCCTGCAGCACTACCCCTCCCCCTCATCAGTTTTCTTGGCTGTTGCTCTCTCGGCCGTCGCTCTCTTGGCTTCTGGGTTTCGTTCTCTCGACAGGCTCCCGCAAAATACAACGCAATGACTTAGAAAATCTAAATAAATTCGTTAAAAATACTTAAAAAAATGTTAAAAACTTGAAAAATTAAACTTAAGCATTTGGGCCATAGAATAACTATTGAGCGAAAAATCATCTTGATCGGAGCAGCGGTTTAGATTTTTTAAATCGAAAAGTTAATTTTAAATGTAGCCCCCAAATTATGGGGGATATCAAAATTTCTTTTAGATTTCTAATTAGGCCTTTTCAAAACCTAAAATTCGGAAGAAACCAAATATCGAAATTCCAACCGGTTTAGAAGTTAAGCTCAAATACATCAACTTTTTTTTGTTTTCAAATTTCTTGTTTTGAATGAAACGAAAACCTTTGTACACACAGTAAAAGATTGGCATCCAATACAAAAACAGCAAAGTAACGTATTATTTTCAGATTCCACATTTGATCGATAAACGGGTATAATAAATCATTTTATTTGTATTTAAGCACATTATCTACTTTCGAATAGAAACATACTCACACATTGTATGTATGTACATGCATTGTACATATAAGCAAATCAAAACATATCCAAATATACATATGTACATACGTATTTGGTCAAAAGTTCGAATCTTAAGATTAATATTTAACTTGGAAACATTTTGGCTTTGCTTACAGAATTTGTAGTAATTTTCTATTTTCTTCCATGGTGGAAATTAAATAAGGCTCTTACTTCTGCTACAAAATGAAAAATAAAACCTAAGCATTGGATCCACAGGACTGACTATTGATCGAAAATCATATTGATCGGAGCAGCAGTTTAAGTTTTTAAAATCCTAAACAAATTTAACTTAAATTGCCTCTTTCCCCTCCCCTTTCCCTGCAGCACTACCCCTCCCCCTCATCAGTTTTCTTGGCTGTTGCTCTCTCGGCCGTCGCTCTCTTGGCTTCTGGGTTTCGTTCTCTCGACAGGCTCCCGCAAAATACAACGCAATGACTTAGAAAATCTAAATAAATTCGTTAAAAATACTTAAAAAATGTTAAAAACTTGAAAAATTAAACTTAAGCATTTGGGCCATAGAATAACTATTGAGCGAAAAATCATCTTGATCGGAGCAGCGGTTTAGATTTTTTAAATCGAAAAGTTAATTTTAAATGTAGCCCCCAAATTATGGGGGATATCAAAATTTCTTTTAGATTTCTAATTAGGCCTTTTCAAAACCTAAAATTCGGAAAAAACCAAATATCGAAATTCCAACCACTTTAGAAGTTAAGCTTAAATACATCACCTTTTTTTTTGCTCAGAATAATGGATGTTGGAGCTGTTTGGGGCCACTGGGGGGACATATCGGATATTAGTGGGCGCCCACGCCCCCAATGGAATACTGTGAAAAAATTTGGCTGCTCTTGCTCTTACGGTTTGGGCTGTGGCCGTATCCCCTTAAAAATCGGTCTTTCATTTTATAATCTTTAGGGATGATGACTGCCCCCCTGCCACAAAGCCCAGTGGCTTGAACGCTTTGACGGGGTTTATTCGTGTGTGTTGCTGGTATTATTTAATTTTAATTTATTGTTAAGTTTAATTTAGCTTTAAGTTTTTAATTTTAAGTTTTAAAAAAGAAATCAAGATCAGCCGCCGCTCAATTATTGTAGTAAACAGAGTCAGAGAGAGAGAGACAGTGCGAGAGAATGCATTCGGTGTTCAATGCTTGTGAATAATTTGTTGGAATTATTATTCCTACTTTAGGCTAATGTAATGGAATGGCCAAAAATCGCATCGATTGATTAACGCGTTTAGCGTCCAAAATTTTTTATAGAAATTGGGGGTTTTTTGCCACTGAAAGAAAATGGGGGCATGTTTGTGGCCAAAATAAATCTTAGCAAATCAGTTTAGTGTTATAAGAATTGAATGGGGTCAGTTTTATATATATAGATACATATTTACATAATATTGCAATACAATATTAGAAGCATTTAAAATTATATTTAGAATTTAAAAAAATGGGAAATTATTACGGTCTCCGATAAGAACATGAGCTCATTGTGAACACTCTTATTAACAAGAAAGGAAAGCTAACTTCGGACGGAACCGAAGTTGATATACCCTTGCAGAATATTCTGTAAATTATATTCTTCAAAATTATTCATATGATGTATTCTTAATACTCATAAAAAGTCCCAACTTCCTAACTTTAAAAACACCAAAGTTATGGCATTTCCAATCGTTCAGTTATATGGCAGCTATGGGATATAGTCGCTCGATCCGGCTCGTTCCGACTTATATACTACCTGCAATAGAAAGACAACTTTTGGGAAAGTTTCAAGCAGATAGCTTAAAAACTGAGGGACTAGTTTGCGTAGAAACGGACGGACGGACAGACCGACGGACAGACGGACAGACAGACGGACATGGCTAAATCGACTCTCCTGGTGATGCTGATCAAGAATATATATACTTTATAGGGTCGGAAATGTCTCCTTCACTGCGTTGCAAACTTTTGACTGAAATTATAATACCCTCTGCAAGGGTATAAAAATACCAAATATGATAACACAGGTCGACAAAAATTTTAAGCAGACATAACTGGATTTTAAAAATCGTAACATATGTTTTTTGGTAGATAAGAAACGTTGTCGTACTGTGTCTTTTTTCTTCAACTTTTATAAAAACCCGTGATCTAAACTTTTTGAACCCAAAGCTAATAAAATTATATTGAAAAAACCCAAATTTCTTATCACTATTTGGTGTCCTATAAAAGTAGACCCCGCTAGACACACTTATTCAGTCTTCGAAACGAATTCTATAAAGCATGAAGGGCTTTCTACTAGGAGTTACGGCATTAGCCTGTCTTTTCCTTTGTAAGGAAGGATCCGCCCGTTTGCTGGAACCCGATTGCGGAACAACAAGGACTTCGCACAGGGTTAAACGGGTGGTTGGAGGACAAGATGCTGAAATGAACGCCAATCCTTGGATGGTAATCTTGCTCCAAGACCTTAAATTATTCTGTGGCGGTACGCTTATCACCTCCCGTAAGTTTTTAAAAAATATCTAACCCCATCGTAACCTTTTTTTTTTGTTAATCAATGTGCTTTAGATGCGCACCATCTTGTTAGTAGGGTTGTTAAAAAAATCGATGGTACTATCGATAGTATCGATGGTCGAAAAATTTAGCAAACATCGATGGTTTTGGGCCACCATCGATACTATCGTTTCAGAAAAAGAATATTTTTTCTAAGTATTTGTGGTATATTTAAACAAAAAAATTAGTATATTGTGGTATATTTCTGGAAGCTTGCTAGAATTTTCCACTTTAAGGTCACACTGCAATTCCACGAAATTAAAGAAGGATCAATGTAAGCGAGTATATTATAAACTTTTGACTATATTTACATTATATTATTAGTTCAGATTTGTTGCTAAAGCCGGAAAATGTAAACCACCAATTGTTTTTGAACAAAAACGTGGACCTGTAGCAATTTTAATTAACATGAATTTAATATGAATTTCTCATTTTTTAATTAGTTATGTATTAACCAAAAATACCTTTTTTTAAGAAACGTGTATCTCTTATAATTTTCCTTTTTGTTTTATTATGAATTTCTTATTTTTTAAATATAATTACAAACTTGTATCGTAAATATATATTTTTTTAATATGTTATTAATATGAAGTCTTTATTTTTTCGTTTGTTATGTATAATCGTAAATGCGTCCAGTGAAATAAAATACGATTCTGAATTTGTTACTATTAATATTTAGTTTTATTTTTTTAGCTTTCAAAATGTTCGATACTATCGATAGTATCGATAGTGGCCACCATCGATAGCCGAAAACATCGATAGTGTCCGCCATCGATGTTTAAACAACAAGTTGTTAGTATAATTTAGTTATGAACTTTAATAATCTATTGCAGGTTTTGTTTTGACGGCAGCGCAATGCTTTGAACCTTCGCCTAAGTATGTGCATAAGTTGTATTTTTTAATTTAAATTAAATTCTTGCTGGTTACAGTAAGGTGCGCCTAGGCGAGTACGACAGGACAACCAACCCAGATTGTTCATCGATGGGTTGTAAGCCACCCAGCTTTGAGATTGATATCGAACGGTTGATTCGCCACCCATCGTTTGACTTAGAAACAGCGCAGAACGACATAGGTCTGGTCAAACTGGCTAAAAATGTTATTTTTTCAGGTAATGAAGGAATCTGATAACCATAAAATACTTTCTAAACTGAAATATTTTCTTTAGACCATATCAGGCCGATCTGTCTGCTCGTCAATCAGACTGTAGTAAGAACTTTTAGAACATTTGATGTCACAGGCTGGGGTAAAACTAGTGGGACTAGTAAAACTAGTGAGTTCAGCGAAAAACTTCAAACAGCAACTTTAAACAATTTGAATCCTATGGAATGCGAGATATTGTTTATGGTTGCTGAACTTAAGGAATACCAAATTTGTGCCGGCAATGTGACCAGCGACACATGTACAGGGGATTCGGGGGGTCCGTTGACTGCACAGCTGGTCTATGGAAAAATTCAGCGGGTCTTTCAGTTCGGTATTACCAGCTTTGGATTGAATAGTTGCAATGGACTTGGTTGGTACACAAATGTAACATACTATATAAACTGGATCGAAAATACTGTTAACGAAGATTTTGTGATTCGTTTTTCATAATAAATAAAATGAACTTGTAGCTTACGTTTTTTTCAAAAAGCGTATAAAGTTTGTGATTGACATCAGTGAGTCCATCTTATTGCAGTCTTTGAGTGTTTTTATTGTTAATAAATAATAGTATGGTGTTTTTTTTACTACAAATTAACGGCAGAACTCCACCTAAACCAATGAAGTTTGGCAACTCACAATTGCAAAAAAGCTTCTCTGATCGTAACATTGAGGAGTTTCTGACGCTGTGCTTCCATCCCCGTAGATATCTGGTGATTCTGAGGTGACATTCTGACGAAACTAGCTAGTCCTATCATAGTCGGGTTCACTCCCCAGTGAGATAGCTTTAAAACTAAGGGACTGGTTTGCATAGAAAAAGACAGACGGACATGGCTAGATCGACTCTTTTATTTCGTTACTAGCTGTACCCGGCGCGACTTCGTTCGCTTAAAATTAGATTTCAGTTCGGTTGTCAAGACTTTCCCATTTCCACACCACCCCTGAGGTAGAGAAATTGGCGCGTTTTTTTAATGTGGTATCTCCAATTAGACCTATTCCACTGAAACTTTCTAGGTTTAATAATGTTAATTAATATGATTACTTTAAAACCTCTGTGTAAACAACATTTTTAGAAGATCCTTCAGGAGCGAGAATAATAAGGCTACTGGCAGAGCTAACTCTAGAGCATGCGACATAAAATTGTCCATGAGAGAAGCAATCTTCTCTAAGATCTAGTCCAGCCAGCTTCAAAGTCTGCCCCTGCGATTTTTTTATAGTTATTGCAAAGCAAACTTTTAGAGGGAATTGTAGCCTTTTAAACTGAAACGGCAGACTGGATGGTATTAATGGGATCCTGGGTATAAACACTGTTTCCCCCTTCGCGCACCCCGTAAATACTGTTGCTTCGATTACATTCTTATGAAGACCTTTTATCTGCAATCGTGTCCCATTGCATAACTTTGGGGGACTTGAATTTCGCAATAACATTACGGGTGCTCCAATCCTAAGAGACAGATTATGCAGAGGAATTCCTGGAGGATTCAAAGAATTTAAAAATTCAACAGGGTAATGAACAGCATTATCAGCATCAGGAACAGAGTCGACCGATTTATAGGAGACTTCTAAACCATCAAATGAGTTTAGCAATAAATTATTAATAGTGGTTGCTCTTTCATTTTTCGTTGTCAAAATGGCGCGCTCAGATAGCCAATCTAAGCTTTTACATGATATGTTGGAAATGTCAGGAAATATTTTGGATGTAAGGTCTTGAACGTTTTTGACTACATTTCCTAAGCGTGATGTTATAACTATTTTTCCATCAACTGTTGGATTGGCCCCATTCCCAATTTTTAAAAGAGTTTCGGCAAAAATTTGAGGTGTTTCTAAATTAACTAAATCCAAAGGAAGTTTAAATGTAGAATGAGCAGTTCGACCTCCATTGAGCAGGGTAGCAGCTATACCGGAAGATGCTACAGCTAGGGCTATTTTTTTTAACTTCGAACTTTTGCCAACAATAAGTTT